>PVKM010006918.1:0-42882 GCA_004027735.1 Carollia perspicillata | reverse complement strand
TCACAGAGGGGCCGTGAAGAGCAACAGGATGGGACAGGGCCTAGGACTTCCCCCAACTCCCCAAGCCTGGCCCCAGGTACTGAGGGAGACCCCACACCCATGCCAGGTCAGCACGGGCCCTCACTCCCCAGGCTCAGAGAGTGGCTGTGGCTCCTGGAGGTCCCCTCCTGCAGGTGGGGGGCTCACAACAGAGGGGACAATCCCAGGTGACCCTTCCCTGAGCCCATGGGACCACAAGGCCACCAGGGATGGACAAGAGACAGAAAGAACACAGCCAGCAAAGGGCGAGCGGCAGGGGCAGTGAGAGGCCAGGACCAGTGAACAGGATAGGCCCAGGGCCAGGTGCCAGCAGAGGGACGGAGCCCACCGGGTGGGCAGGAGGCGCAGGCAGGGCTGGGTGCCCCCTTTCCTCCTGCAGACAGGGCCTGTGCTGGGCTCAGGCCACAGAATGGGCCAGTGAGCAGGGGGCCCTTCCCCAGGGATTCAGGCTTCTGAGTGACAGCAGCTGAGCGGGGCCAACCCAGGCGGCTATGCAGCAGAACTGCACCCCCCCACCCCACGTGGCCCAGGGAGGCTTCCTGGAGGAGGGATCTGATCTAGGTGGTGGAAGGGGGGGTTGTGCCGGGGAGGGGCATGGTAAGCAGGAGCACAGGCTGAAGGTTGGCCAGTGACCCTCCTGTGCCCTCCCCAGGGAGGGACAGGGCCAGGTGCATGGGGGAGGGGCCAGAGAGGGGGGACCCTGAGATCAAGTAGTTGAGGGGGTCAAGGGCCAGCCACCTAGGGGAGCAGTGGCAGTGAGTGGCAGGCAGGGAAGCCAGCAGTGGTGGCCAGAGTGGGGGCAGACAGTGCAGACTCAGGGGAAAAGGGGTAGCGGGGCCTCCCATTCCAGACTGGGTCCAGGTGGGTGCTAGGTGACCCTGGCCACACCTGCCCAGTTGGCCCTGAGGCAGGTGCTGGGGCCTTATGTATAGCGGAGGTTTAGGAGGTGGCAAAGGGCCACAGCCTTCAAGCCCCAGTGGTCCAAAGCCAGAGCCCGGGCCTGTAGCCTCTGCCTCCCTGGAGGTGGCTCCAGCTCAAGTAAGGGTCAGAGGGCATGCTGATGAGGGGCCACAGCTTCCCTGGGGAGCATAGGGAGGAGGCAGAGAAGTGCTGTCAGGGGTGAAGGGCTAGGGGAGGGCCGCAGTGGACTGTGAAGCTCTGCCTGTGGCGGTCCCCACCTGGCAAGTCTTGGAGGGACCCTTGTCGGACAGCCTCTTCCCTTGTTTTCCAGGGCCTTCTAGGACCTGGGGCCATAACCTGCTCCCCTCTCCCCCCAAGGTCCCCATGCCACCTGACTGCAACAGCAGCCGCTGGATGCCCAAAGACCTGCAGTTCCGGGGGCATCGGCTCCGAGCCCTGGGCAGCTCAGGGCCTGGCCTTGGTCAGGGGCTGGCTACAGTGGCTGCTCTGAGAGCCCTGGAGTTGGCCTCCAAACAGAGCCCTAGAGCCCAAGGATGTCCAGGCCCAAAGCCAGCACCAGATGCAGCAGCCAGACCCACGGCCCTGAGGTGCCTGCCGCACCTGAACCCTATTACGCCAGCCCAGTCCCACCCTTAGTGGAGACCCCAACCCACTGCCCAGCTGGTCAGGACTCTGGCCAAGAGTGCCCCAGCTTGGCTTGTGCAGCCTCCGGGAACCCAGAGCGTCAGGGGATGTTGTGGGGTAGCAGGCAGGCTGGGCCAAGAGAGGCCCCCATTGCTGGAGAGAGGGGGCGAGAGCCCAGTGGGGCCTGGCTGCCCACTTCTTCCATAGCTGAGCTGCCCAGCCCAGTCCTGGCAGGCCCTCCCGCCACCGCTGGAGCACTGCGGTCCCAGGCCCTGGGGCAGGTGTCCTAGGCACAAGAGTGAGGGGCCAGGCCTTCCATCCCCTGCAGATGCATAGGTTCTTCCTCTTGGGGCAGGAAACCCGGAAACAAAGAGAATCACTTTCGACTTCCAGGTGTACAGAAATGCAGTTTACTTGGTAGGTGACGTTGGTTCAATAAATTACGCAGCTGACACTGCCTGCCTCCTGCCACTGCCTCCTCTTGCCCCCTTGCTGGCCCATCGGTGTCACAGAGCTGGCCATCGAGTGCAGGAACCTGTACTGCCCAGCCTACACCCGCCTGCACGTGTCCACGGTGATGGGTGGGCAGCCGGGTAACCAGAACCTGCTCTTGGCCCTGCTCTGCACCGACAATGCCACCATCGGGCAGCCCCGGTCCACACTCTTCCGGCACACCTGGGGGGCATGGGGCCTGAGAGGCAGGCCCAGCAGAGGAGCGAAAAGGGTGGGAGTGGTCCCCCCACCCCCAGGCACCCCCTGTGGGCACACTTACCCGGACCGTGGGCTCTGTCTTAGACTGGTAGACTGTGAGGCTCAGCCCGTCCTCTGTGTGGGACAGGGATGGGGGTGTGGGCCGGCCTCCCCCTCCCAGGGGGCCCTCCCTCCAGGTCCCCCCGCTCTCACGGGCCATAGCATGCAGCAGCTCCCTCGAGTCGTCGCTCTCCACACGCTCGGGCGGCGCGGGCACCTCCTGCGTGCTGATGAGCTTGCTGGTGGTCAGGCACAGCGACCTGCTGGGGTGACCCAATCCTGAAGACCCGACCCAGCCCGCGGGGGGCGGAGCGAGGGGCGGGGAGGGTGGAAGTGGGGAGCGCTCCTATGGCGTCTGAGGGAGTTTTCTTGGGGGGGGGGCGGGACCTGGGGAGGAGGCATAGACCGAGGGCCGCGCAGTCCCCACCCGGGCCTCCAGCTCTGCTCCCTGGCCTCCCGCCTCCGACCCTTGCGCGGGAGTCGAAGTGGGCGCCGCTGCTGAGGAGCGTGGGCCCCGGGCTGGGCCTCTGAGAGCGGGAAGCGGTCGATGGACAAGTCGGTGTCCTCGAAGATCCTTGAGGGGGGGATCGGGCAGTGTGGGGCCTGGTACTTGCTCAAAACCTGTGGGCAGCAGGGGCGCACGGTCACCTGACCCCGGGAGGCCTCCCCACAACTGCCCCCCCACCCCCGCCCCGGCCGCTGGGACCCACACTGACCTCGCCCTTGGGGCTCAGGAGAAGAGTCATGAAGCTCGGGCTGGGGTGAAAGTGGACAGGCTCCCGGCCCACAGACGAGGGCGGCTGCTTCTTGGTGCAGCCAGGCCCCTCACCCCACACCTGGGGACAGTACCGGGCACGGGTGAGGGGCGCCGGCAAGGGGCGGGCGCGTGCGGGCTCATGGTGAGTGGGGCGCACCGTGATGTGGTGCTGCGGCTCCAGCAGCGTGTGGGGAGGGAAGCGGTAAGTGCACATGGGGAAGTCGCCTGCGAGCTGCTGCAGCATGAAGCCACCCAGGTCGGCCGTCTCCTCTGCTGACTCGTTGAGGATGCAGACGAACCCCTTGCTAAGGCTCACGGCCACTACCTTCAGGCAGGAGGCGGTCTTGCTGGGGAGGGAGTGGCAGGTCAGGGCCCCTCCTACTGGGAAACCCCCGGGGTCTGTGCTGCGTTCTGAGCCGCACCTCTCCTCACCTCCAAGGGTGCGCTGAAGGCCCACGGTCAGCATCTGCGGCCTTGCCCGGCTGGCCTGAGTGGGTTTCACAGGAATCTGGAGGGATCTCCTGTTCCGGATGTCCTGTTTGGAAGGGGGACCCCCATATGGAGCATCTGCTGGTGACATCTCCTGGGAGACCAACTGGCCTGCAGTGCCCTGGAGGTCCACCTGGGAGAGGAACAGCCTCAGGGGTCCTATCCAGGGCAGGGGAGTGGCTGGGCCCTGGGGGCTAAGAGGAGCAGAGGGGTAGCTCGTAGTACTTGGAGCACTTCTTTGAGCCAGAGCTGGAAGGCCTCCAAGACCACCCTGATCCCTACAGATGAGGTGGGAGGGGCCCCTGCAGTCTCCCTCAGGGCTTCAGGGAAGGCCAGGCTCTGGGGGACCTCCTTCAGGGCACTGGGCAGTAATTGCAGCCTGAACCAGGGAGACTGGCCCCATCCCACCTTCAGGCTCCGCATTGGCATCCCTGCTGAAGCTCCTGGCTGGTGACACTATGTGCTGGAAAGAAATGTGGCCCGGCGACCGGGGTGGCTGTCCTGTCACCTTCTGCACACCAAAACGCTCATCTAGCCGCCAGCTGCTAGAGTCAGAGTCAGCGGCCCCAGAGTTGTTGGTGCCCACAAAAGGCAGGGAGCCCCACTCCACACTCTTGAGACGGTGCTGTCTTCCACACGGCTCTGGGCCACACTCGTCAGGCAGTGAGTCCACTGGGAGCCGTGGGGGCGTCCGGGGCTTGGGGTGCCTGCAGGCCATGGTGTGTTCACTGGCCGCTCAGCATCCACTCCAAGGTGGGCCGGCACCCCAAGTTGGGACCAGAGCCCCAGGACCCAGGCTGGGAAAAGGGCTTGTGGCAGAGTGGAGGCTGTCCGGAGCCCTGCCTGGCTCTAGAGGTCACTGAACTGGCTCTCACAGGGCCCAGCAGGCTGGTCTGGGGACACTGAGGGTGGGACGTGGACTCTGGTCTACAACCACCAAGGCAAGCCCTCCCTCCCCTCCCTCAGCCCCGGCCGGGAGTCCCTGCCCAGTGCAGTCACTTGTAATCCGAGTTCGACTTGATGTTGGCCAAGAGGTTGGGGTACCGGTGGGCGATGGTGTTCCAGTCCACATCCTCCAGCCTGAAACCCTAGCCAGGAAGCAACAGGCATCTGGCCCTCGCCTCCCACTGCCCTGCAGAGCCACGAACACATGTCCGCCCAGCCTTACCTCCCGAGCAGGGGAGGCCTCGTCATTCTCAGAGGAGTCACTGGGGTCCATCAGGGTCTCTGCTGTCACCACCTGCAAGAGGGACCGGGGGCCAGCGGGCAGGGGTGAGGGGCAGGGTGTCCCCTCCCTTCAACCTCACCAGCACCTGAGGTGTGATACACTTGCTGAGTGTCAGGTGGGCCAGACCCCAGGGCTCCCACTGCCTCCCTGTCCCAGGTCACCGTCCAGAGGCAGCTTGAAGGAGGCAGGCCAGAGCCCCTCAAGAAGCACAAACTGGGACTGGGCAAGTTGGCAGGCTGCAGGGAAGTCCAAGGAGGGCTGAGGAGGGGATGTGGGAGGCAGGAGGGTGGGCCCAGGGGTGCAGGCTCACCTCCACACTGCCGGTGGACGACCGGAGCATGCGGCCCACCCAGGAGGAGTGGGCCAGCTTCACGAGGCAGGACTTGTGCAAGGCCTGCAGCTCGGCTTCCCGCTGCTGCAGCAAGGTCTGAGTCTGCAGCAGCTGCTCCTCCAGGCGCTCCCTCTCCTGCCGCAGGGAGCCCACAGGTGGGGTGGAGTCTTCTTGGACCCCACCTTTCCCAGGACAACCCCTGCCCGACTCCCTGGTCTCCTCACCAGCTGGGCCCGGCCCTTTTGCTCTTTCAGCTCCAGAGTCAGCTTCTGGACCTGGGTCTGCAGGAACTTGTCCTGACTGTGAGGGCCCCTGGGAGAAGGGGTGATCTCAGTGGCCCCCACCTCTGGGTCAGCAGCCAAGGAGAGGAGCTGGAGAGGCCCAAGGGCCCCCAGTGCTTCTGGGCCAGGCCCATCAAGCTCTGGGAGGCTGGATGGAGGAGGGACCCAGGTCGAGCTCAGCACCACAGATATGTACAAGCTTAGGGTCCAGGGAGCTCTAGGGTATGTCAGCTCTTTCAGGGTTAGGATGGGGGGGCCAGAGTCAGGTAAAGGTTAGGGCTAGAGGCATGGACCAGGGTCAGGCTCAGGTTGGTTTCTGAGTTAGGCTCAGGGGCTGGGGTTGGGGTCAAATAGAAACCAGCAGTTAGGGCCAGGGCTGGGTGGGGCTGGGGGCCAGCTTTGGCCACTGACCTCTGGAGCGGAAACCCAGCCACCTCCTGCAGGATGCGGCGGTGCCGAGCATCCCGTCGGTCCTGGATGGCACACCTCAGAGCTTGGATCTCCAGTTCCTGCTGCCCCAACGGCAGCTGCAGAGTGCGGGGGTCCAGGAACTTGGGGTCGGACCTGCAAAGCCAGCACCCGAGCCGCTTGACCAGGCCCTGCCCTCTAGCCGGACTGGCTCACGTGGCTATGTCTCCCTCCCCTCCTTACTGCAGGTCCACTCGTGTGGGGCTGGCCTTGGTGTCCTTCAGGCATTTGGGAGCCCCGAGGTCTGCAGGCGTGCCAGTGGGGGGGCTCCGGTGGCCACTGGCTGGCTCTTCATTCACCAGAGACGGCGGAGCCCCTTTCTTGGCTTCTCCACCCTCACGGCCAGACTCGGGGGCCATGTGTCATGTTCTTGGAGGAGCTGAGAGGGGGTGGCAGGGCTGTTTGTCCTGTGTCCTGTGTGTGGTTCCCCCTTACGTGACCACGTGCACGTCTGTGTGACTGACAGCCCAGACAGCACCAGCAGGGGGTGGCTCTCCAAGGAGTCCCGTATGTGGGTGTCTACTCCACAGGACACTAGACTGCGGGTCACACGGGTGTTTCTGACCAGGCCAGGGCAGCAGGTCACACCCCAATCAACAGGTCACCTGGGTTTTCATACATTCCCTGTGGCCTCCCTATTGCCTTTGCCTTCCAGGATCTGAGGTGTGCCCCAGCCTACAGCAAGGTTCCCCATAGGTGCTGGTCCTTTACCCAGGTTACCCATGCCCCCCCCCCAGACACAGGGCCCTACCTCCAACGCTCACCTGAGGCCTGAAACCCAGGCAGGCCTGGGCAGAGAAAGGCCCCTAGCATTGCCATGGACACCAGCCCCCAGGAAGGGAGGGGCTGTTTGTTACCAGAAACCTCCAGGGAGACCCCAGACCATGGCCCTGAGTGAGTGCTGGCCCCCCTCGCCCCTCCTCCCTCCCCCAGGGGCTGGTCCAGCCACAAGGAGAAGCTATGAGAGGTTGAATGCTGCCCAACTAACCCCCGAAGGCCCAGGAGACCACAGAGTGACCAGCAAGGCCTGCCTTGGGCATCGCTAAGCCCAGCATTTCAACCAGCTGAGGGGAGGTGCCCCCAGTGCGGCCTGAACTGGCCGTGGAGATTGATCAATGAGCGTGGGGCACACTGCTGCCCTGCCAGTGTGCCCACGAGCCCGCAGGACCACACTCCTGAGGACTCATAGCTCACTGGGCTGAGCTGACAGGAAGCAGAGAGGCAGTGGACAGCTCCCAGGAGTGGGGGAGGGGCTTGCTCGACTCAGGCCCCGGCCGACTGCCTTCTATCCTCTGCCCTCAGTGCCCAAGGCCCACCTACCTAACCCTGAGCCTGAAACCTCACCTTCCCCTGCCTATCCCCTGCCAAGGCAAGGACCCCTGGGGAACATTCCCATCACCATGACAACTGTTCCCTCTGCCCTGGAACAAAGGCGAGGCCCCAGACCTGACCAACAAGACACGTGCCCTCCAGCCTTTGCCCCCACCCCCCTTCATTCCTTCTCCCTTCGTTTACTCAGACTTTCCGCTTCTGCCCCTGGGGGGCCTACGGAGCTGGGCAGGATGCGGCAGGCGAGAGACCGCCCACTGCCCAGGTAGAACCCGTTCTGAATGCCCCCCACAGGGAGCGCTGAGGGAAGGGCCCCGGCAGATGACGGGCGTGGGCTGTCCCGTGCGACAGCAGGACTGGCCAGGTAGAGCAGTGTCCACAGCTCAGGAAGGCACTGGGCCCCACTGGACACAGAGTGGGTGGGAGTAAGCCTCCGACAAAGAGTCGGTGCCCCGGTCCCCGGCAACCTCGGACTGGGCTCCTGCCCCCACCAGGACTGTCAGTCCAGCTGCTGCCAGAGGGCCGGCGGCCCTCCAACTCCCCATCGGGGGGCTCACAGCCCCTGATCTCTATGCGTCTCGACGACTGTCGTCCCGGACCCGGAGGGAGCAGGGTCGGAGGGACCTGGGGGCGCATCGGGCAGGGTTCTCTGCGCTTCGGCGGGCTCGTGGGGTCCCAAGCTGGCAGCCCCTCCCTAGTGTGAGACTCGTCAGACTGGGCGGCTTCTGAGGAAGTGGGTCCTGGATCGGGGTCAGACACCTGCCCCACGCACCTCCCGTGGGCCGCCAGCACCGACGCGTTTCCGCGTAGTTCGCGGGCTTCAGCAGTGAGTGCAGGGGGACTCAACCCGCCCCTCCTCGCTTCTTAGCCCCACCCACACCTGGATCTCGCCGGGGGGGCGGGGCGGCGGGGAGCCAATGGGTAGAGGCGGGGCCAAAGAAGGTGACCAATGGGCGTGTGCGCTAGGTGGGCTGGGCGCGTCCAGAAGCCAATGGAGGCCTGAAGGGCGGGGCTGAGCGCTCGGGCTGCGAGCCAATGGGTGGTGGACAGGGGCGCTCCCGCCGCGCTGGAGGCGGCAGGTTGCGGCGGCGCCGGGCGCTGGGAAGGAACTGGTTCGAGTCCTGGTCTCGGAGGCCGGTGGGCGCCCAGGTGAGCCGCGGGGAGCCCCGAAGCCTCCTGAGTGCGAGTGCGGTCTCTGGCAGGCGCGAGCGGCAACTCGGAGGCGCAGCAGCCGGGCAGGGTGTGGGGGGCCGCACAGCACCTGCACCCGCCCCTGCTGAGGGCAAGGCGGCCTCCGAGGCGAGCACTGCGATCCGCGGGAGTGGGAGGGGGCTGCCCGCGCCAAGCTCGGTGGGTTCGGAGGGCGGAGGTGTGAGTCGCAGGAGAGGGTGTGTTCCCATGGCAGCGAGTTGCCAAGTTTGCGGACCGGCGCCCTTAGGTGACTGGGGACGGCGCCCTGCGGGAGGGGCACTGTTCTCGTGCCAGGTGACTGGGGCAAGGGGGGGCAGGAAGTCCTGCATCTGGTTAATGATTCTCCGGGAGAGGGGCGGGGCGAGAGGAGGCTGGGAAGTGGGGTGGGGAAGCCTCCGAGTGCTCCTGGAAGGCAGATTGCTTACCCCTTTGGGGGGCTGGTCTTGACTACCCCCACCCCAGGAATGTGTGGCCTGCGGGTAGGGCTGGGCACAGGAGAGCAGGGCGGCAGCCCTAAACCAGTTCTGGGGGTGAGATGCAGGCCAGGAGGAGCCAGCAGAGGAGGGCGAAGCAGGGCTTGACCCTGTGGCCTTAACCTGCAGGACAGGGATATGCCCTCTGGGCCTGCGGCAATGGAGCTGAAGGTGTGGGTGGACGGCATCCAGCGAGTGGTCTGTGGGGTCTCGGAGCAGACGACCTGTCAAGAAGTGGTCATCGCACTGGCTCAAGCCATAGGTGAGTCCCCTTAGGGGCAGACAGACCCAACAGGTGGACCTGGGGCGGGTCCTGGCCCTTTGGCCCTGTCTTCCACCAAGGAGGGTGGGACTGGTTGCTGACCCCTCTGGCCCTCCCCCCGTTAGGCAGACACGGGTGGGGGAATACAGGCTGACCTCTCCCCCCCCCCCAGGCCAGACAGGCCGCTTTGTGCTTGTGCAGCGTCTCAGGGAGAAGGAACGGCAGCTGCTGCCCCAGGAGTGTCCAATGGGTGCTCAGGCTACCTGCGGACAGTTTGCCAGTGATGTCCAGTTTGTCCTGAGGCGGACAGGGCCTAGCCTTACTGGGAGGCCCTCCTCAGACAGCTGCCCACCCCCTGAGCGCTGCCCAATCCGTGCCAGCCTTCCCTCAAAGCCAAGACCAGCACTGGGCCGTGAGTCCCACAGAGGACTGACCTTCAGCCTGGGGTGCCCCACGCTGGCCTCCAGTGCAGCGCTGCCCGAGCCCGTGGCCTCTGTAGCACCAATGCCAGGCTGCTGTGAAGACCTGCAGGGCCTGGCGCGGAGAGTGCAAAGGAACGCAGCAGAGCTGGGCCAGGAGGCCTTCTGGGAGCAGGAGCTGCGGCGGGAGCAGGCGCGGGAGAGGGAGGGCCAGGCACGGCTGCAGGCACTGAGTGCAGCCACTGCCGAGCATGCCGCCCGACTGCAGGCCCTGGATGCCCAGGCTCGTGCCCTGGAGGCCAAGCTACAACTGGCCACAGAGGCCCCTGGGCCCCCTTCGCCCACAGCATCTGCCACTGAGCGCCTGCGCCAGGACCTGGCTGCCCAGGAACAGCAGAGTGCGGAGGTGCAGGGCAGCCTGGCCCTGGTGAGCAAGGCTCTGGAGGCTGCAGAGCAGGCCCTCCAGGTGAGCTCATGGGACTGGCAGCACTGCCTCGGTGGATTTGGGGGTTGGCCTCAGGGTCAGACTAGGGAGGGTCCTGGAGCCCCATGGCTGTGCCCCCTGAGGGTCCCGTGTGCCCCAGGCCCAGGCCCAGGAGCTTGAGGAGCTGAACCGGGAGCTGCGTCAGTGTAACCTGCAGCAGTTCATCCAGCAGACTGGGGCTGCCCCTGGCACGCAGGTCAGAGTGGTCCCAAGGCAGGTGGGGCCATGGGGGGCCCAGCCCAGTTCCAAGCTGACTGGCTTTCAACACAGGACCTCATGCCTCCAGCCAGAGGAAAGCCCCTCCCGGGAGCCCCCCGGAGTCCTGCCCTAGTGTCCAGCCTGAGCCCAGAGGGTATGTCTGTCTCCCCCACTTTGGGTGGGATGAGGTCCTCCTGAGGGCCCTCAGCCCCCTCAGCCTGTGCCCTCTCCACAGTTGCCCCAATGAGGCAGAACTGGAGGTAGCAGCATCTGCCCCCAGAGTGAGTGTCCACTGCCAACCCTGTCCTGGGCTCTGATGACACAAGCAAGGGCTGCCGAGGTCAGCCCAGGCTGGACAACAGAAGAGCCGGCGGTCATAGTAGACTCACCCTCATGCCATTGGAAGCCTGTGCCCTGGGTCGGAGACAGAACACCTCAGGATCCTGGGGTTTCTGCTGCGGCAGGGGCAGGGGCAGGCTGAGTACTCCCATCCTGGTGCTTGCCAAGTCTGCCAAGCCCCCTGGAGAAGCTTGGGGCATGGCCAGCTCAGAACATGCTAGGCCTCAAAGGGCTGTAGCTCCTTGTTGGGGACAGATGCTGTGTTCAGTCTGTGGGGATGTGCTTGTGTGTGGAAAGTATCCTTCAGTACATGTGTGTGAGCGTGTGTACACGTGTGTGCGTGCTGCGCCCCTGACCGCAACTCTGAAACCTCAATAAACCTCCTGAAGTGGCTTGAGTGTCCTGTAGTGGCACTAGGCATGGTCTGTGGGGTCTAACACTTGAAATTCCACCCGGGTCCCTGGGGAGGAGACCCTGAGCTGCCAGAGGCTAGCCACAGCCAGGGCTCTTGAGAACAGGTCTCCCAAGGTCAATGGTCACTTGGGTCCAAGGCTGGGGCCCCCAGGGCCTTGTATTTCAGGCTGCCATGCCTCCCACCCTCAGGGGCTCTCTGCAGCCTGAGCCCGGTGTTGGAGCTAGACAATCTGCAGCCCGAAGAAGCCTCCTTCCTGACACAGGTTGTACCTGACCTTCTCCCACTTGGCCCGCTCCTCCCCCTCAGGAAGAACTGCCACCCACTCTAGGGTGGCTCCTGGATATGAGGACTCACAGACGTGCCAGACCTGCCTGTCAGGTTGACTGAGTCTGAGAGCTCATGGGGGTGGGTCCCCAGATTCCTGGGTGGTTCAGGTCCAGGGAGCTTTGCGGCCAGTGAGGGTGTGGCCACCCTGCCCTCCAACACCCAGCTTGGCCACCTGCGTGGGTATGAAGCCTCTGCTGGGAGCCTGCAGCCTTGAAATCAGGGCGGGCATGCAAGTCAGTCCTGTCTGGGGCTGGGCCACAGGCTCCCAGCTCTGAGGGCTGTGGCAGAGATGGAAGACCGTTGTATGGCCAAACCTTGGGGGGCTCCAAGCCTGGAGTGCAGCTGTGCGTGGTACTGGGGAGCCCCAAGGGGACATCCTCGATCATGGGGCCTTTGTGCTGAGTTTTGGGGTGGTGTCAGGCCTGGTGTTCCCCACTTCCTTTGGGGCAGAGCACAGGGGCCATGGAGTCCTAAGCATGAGGAGCAAGGGAGCCAAGCACCCAGCTTGTGGAGGGTCACCTGGACAGGGGACTTCCTGTGGAGATGGAGCACAGGTGGGGAGTGGCTGGACAGGCCAAGTGGCAGAAGGAGGCTTCCAACCTTGGTGTCAGGGCGACCCAGCCTGGTTTCTTCTCCATGAAGCTCTCAGTCCAGCCACACAGCTGTCTACACTGCCATCTGAGCCTGGTGCCCAGCTCACAGCAGCCTGTTTCAGCCTGTGGCTCCAGGCAGGTCTGAGCACAAGGTCACGTGGAGTGTAGCCTGGACCCGAGAGGCTGAGGGGCTTGCGTCCCAGGCAGAAGGGTAGGAGTTCTGGGCAGGCCCCTCCAGGTTCCAGGGGCCTGCTCCCTTCCCCCACTGCCCCAGCCACACTGAGGAAGACTAGATGGACTGTAGCACCAGCCCTGAGCCACGGAGTGCACAGGCCAGCAAGGGCAAAGCCAGGTGCCACCCAGGACCACCCTGCACACCCCAGCGCCAGTGGACCTAGCACCAGCTCTCACCAGTGTCATGGGCTTCTTCACCAAGTTCCCCAGCCCCCAGTAGGAGGCAGGCACAGAGCTGACAGAGTTCACAGGCGTGTGGTCTCCGTGCCTGTTTCCAAGGAACACCTGTTCCTTCTGAAGCCACCACCAGGGGCTTGTCCCTGGTCTACTGGCTCTGAGCAAGCTTAGGGGCCCACTTCAGTGGGGGTTCCCCCCTCTGGCAGCTGAGGTGGTGAAGAGGGCCAAGCTGGGAACCGGGACAGAGCCTCTGTGGCTGCTCCGGAGGCACACAGTCCCGCCCCACCACGTTGCCAGAAGGGCTTCAGATCACTAAGCAAACCTTTGAGTGGCTGCAAAGTTTACTTTTGAGTTTTAAATTGCACACTGAAAACGACAGGAGCTGTGCTGAGGTGAGGAAAAGCCCCGGTCCCCCTAGACGTTTTCACAGCGGGGCAGGACCCCGGCTGCTGTGTGGGACGGGGCAGCCATTGCCACTGGTCACTGTTGCCCTTCAGGGCCAGGCTGTGTTGGGCAACAGCACTGGAGCCCCCACTGACCTCCGAGTTCCTTCCCACCCCCAGCACAAAAGCGCCCTCTAGGGCTGGCTAAGAACACCTGGGTTCACAGAGGGCTGCCCACAGAAAGTTGCTGCCCAGTGGTGGTAAATGGCTCCACTGGTTCTCCACCTCAAGGCCACCACAGCCTCCCTGTCGCCGACAGAACCTGGTCCTACCAAACCTGCTGGGTGTGACACCACAGTGACCATCAGGACAGGGTCATTCCAAGGGAAGTCCAAGTCCATGCAAATCCCTGGGGCCTCTCCCACAACAGCAGACTCCAGCCATCAACCCCCCACTGCCCGGAGAGGGGACAGGGCCTGCTGCAGGCATCCAGGCACCTGCAGGCCTGGAGGCTGCTCTGTGCATGCTCCACGCCTGGCAGATTTTCACAGTGGTCTTGAGAGCACCCAGCAGAGAAGGCAGGCCCAGTGGCCAGGTCCGGGACTGCGCCAGTGCCACCAGCCTCTTGGAGGGGCGTGTTGCTGGGCACCACAGATGGGGCCGGGCGGTCCTCACTTCCTTCATGACCTTGCCAAAGTGGCAGAAATGCACAGAAAAGCCAAATCTGTCAATGTTCTCCTTAAGAAAGTTCCCAGAGGTGGCCCTCAGGAGGTTGGTTCTGGAGGCTCCGGTCCATGCTTGCCCAGGGCTGCTCTCCACTTGGCGACATCCAGACACCGTCCCAGGAACGCCACGCAACCTGGCACCCTGACACACACAAGGAAAACAAAGTTCCCTCCCGGAGGGCATCTGGTAAAACCTGAACCCTCTCAACGTCCCTTCTTTCCCTCCCATCCTGGGTGACTGCTGGGCGCAAACAAGCAGACCCTTCTGTAGTGGCTCCCTGCCCCTCCCCCTTGGTGCGCCCCCTCCGAGCGGTGTGGCCTCTCCCTGCCCGTTGTGGTCACTCCTGCCCGACAGAGCAGGGTCACAGAGGGGCCGGGGCGGTCGCGCTGCCCAGGAACAGATCAGCCGCTGTCACACGCACAGTGGGTCCGGAGCAGCGCAGTGTGCAGTGGGCAGTGGCTGCCCTGCGCCTGGAGGGACCGCCGGGCAGGCGGAGGGGTCGTCCCGCACCCCGACCCCCTCCTTCCCCTCCAACTTGGGCGTCCAAGCCCCTGCAGCCATCAGGGGCGGGAGGCCTCTGGGGTGCGCCCCCGCCCATGGGCCTGGGACCCCTAGCGCGTCACCTGCGATCCCAGCGCGGCACCGTCGCCGGCCCTCGGCCCAACTTCGGTGGCGGCCCCCTCGCGCCCCCAAGGCCCGGAGCCCGCGTCCAGCGCCCAACCCCTATGCAAATATGAGAGCACGGCAGCCAATTGTCGGCCTGGCTGGGCCCGCCCTGCCGCGCCACAGCCAGTGGGCTGGAGTGGGGTGCGGACGCCACGCCCACCGTCGCGCGGCCCCTCGCGGGCGCGGCCGGCGCGTTCTTTTCCGCACGTCGGCCTCTGGGCGGGGCCGCCACCTGCCGGGCGGGGCCTGGGGCGCCAGGCTACCGCCTCGCAAGCGGCTCCCCCGCGGGTCTGGCCCGGTGGTACGGCCCGAGGCGCTGTTCCCCCGCCCGCCGCGCGGGGGCTGGAGCCTCCTAGGGAACCCGCGGGACTCCGCGCACGTAGCCAGAGCCAGGACCGAGGAGGGGCCTCGGCCTGGGGACGCTCGTAGAGCCCGCTCCGCCCCGCGCCCACCCCGGGGCTATCTGGCCGGCAGGGCAGAACTGGGCGGGAGCTTCGGCTCCGCGTGGTTTGCCCCGGAACCCCCGCGGGCTGGCCCTGGGCGCCCTAGATCCCTCCAGTGGGATCTGTCACCACAGAAGGTTCGGAGTCCGAGCCCGACCGCGGATGCAGGGTCCTGGTGGGTCTCCCCCCGGCGTTGCCAGGTCCTGTCCGAGAACTGAAAAGGTATAAATCAAGGAAACGGACTGTTTCAGCCCCGGAGTTATTGACTCCTGAGTGGTGCCCCCAAGGTGGCAGCCAAGGGACATTTGGCACTAGCCCCCTTCTCTTCACACCCCTCTTCCGCCTCCACGGCTGAGAGGAACCCTGAGGCAGAATCGGGTATCCAGACCCCTAATTAGGCAGAGGGGTGCCTGCCCCCCATTTTTCCTGGCACAGGGGTCCTCGGAAGCCTTTTGTGCCCCCTCCAAGGTCAGAAAAAGCTCCCCCTTACCCCACCTTCCTTAAATCAACCAGTATCTGGCGCCTGCCTCGGAGCCTGGCGCTCCCTGGTGACCACTGGCTCAGCTCTAGGCAGCTCCAAAGGGCTCCTCAGCTCGCCCGTCACCATAGTCCTTGCCCCAGGGCGAGAGCCCCAGCCACCCTGGCCCCCTGGCCTCCTTCAGCCCTCCCTCCCTCTACTCAGCACCCGACTCCTGGTCCTCCCCAGCCCATGACTCACCAGCAGCCCACATAAGCCGGGGCTGGAGCCCACCAGTTGCTGTGAACCCAGCGCAGGCCCCTCCCACACCCTTCCTACCATGACGGTCATTTCACTTCCTTCAGAACTGTCACCTGGTGGCTCTGTGCTAGGGCTCCAGGGAGGCATCTGCCCCTGCCTGGGACCTCAGGAGTGTGAAGACGGGTGCAGAGAATTGTGGGGTGTGGCCACCCGTGGGTGGGGAAGAAGCACAGAGTGAGGAGTGGCTCAGGTCCACCTGGTCAGAAGTTGAGGGGTCATCAAGACCTGGGTACTTTGGGTCCTTGAGCCGGCCCACTGCTTCAGGACGGGCATCGCTGGGGGTGGACACACAAGGCAGGGGTTTACAGGGCAAAAGTCTGGGACTTGGGGACATGCAGAGGCCAGAACTCAGGCTGACTCCCAGGTCCTGTTTTGCCCTGCTGGTACAACCCCCAGCTGTGCCCCCAGTCCTGGCAGCTCCCAATACACCCCTTTCTGCCCTCTGTAGTGGACTCAAGGGTGGCCCCTCAAAAGGATATATTCGGCCCTGGCCGGTGTGGCTCAGCAGATTGAGCTCCAGCCTGCGAACTGAAATTACAGGAGTCAATAATTCCCAGTCAGGGCACACGCCCGGCTTGTGGGACAGCTTGTGGGAGGTGAGAGGCAACCGACTGTGTTTCTCTCCCTCTCCTCTCTCTAAAATAAATAAAGTCTTTAAAAAGAAAATATATATTCATGACTTTACTTGAGAAAGGGGTCTTCGCAGATGTAATCAAGTTAAGGGTCTCGAGAAGAGATCACCCTGGATTACCCGGGTAGGCTGGAAACCCCATGGTATGTGTACTTCTGACAGACACAAAAGACACAAAAACGCAGGGAGAAGGCCCTGTGAGGACAGAGGCAGGGACTGGGTGATTCTGCCACAAGCCAAGGAAGCCTGGAGCACCAAGACCCAGGAAAGGCAAGACAGGATTCTCATTACAGACTCCTTTTGTTAGTGTCTTATTTTTTCCAAATTACTATGCATATATGTAAAATATTATTAGGATGTGAAAGAACCTTTGTCATCTCCTTACAGATTTTAAAGGGCATGTGACTCTGCCAACCTTGACTTTGGACGTCTGTTGTTTTGGGCCACTCAGTTTGTGGTCATCTGCTGCGGCAGCCCTAGCACAGAGCTTCCAGAGTCAAGGGACACAGCCCTGCGTGTGTCCTCCTCTAGCTACAGGCCTGTGTGTGTGTGCAGATCTGGTGACAGGGAAGGGCTGGCCTGGGCTGCAGAGAACCAAGGAAGCTCCCAGCCCGGCTTTACCCTCCTGTGCTCAGGATAGCTGCCTGCCTGTGCCTGTGGGGAGCAGGAGCAGAGGTGGCCAGGATGCACTCGAACACCTCGAAGGCTTCCTTCCGGGTGCAGGCCTGTGAGGGGCAAGTGGGCAAGGTACACACTGTATCCTTGTGTGGCACTGGTCCGTGAAAGGTGGCAGGTGGATGGCTGGTCAGGGAGTGCCAGAGGTGACAGTGCTGATGGGGTATAGATGGAAGGTGCCCCCAGGTAGGGGAGGATAAGGCATTTGTGTCAGCTTGTGGGGGCATCAGTATATGGGAGGCACAGATACATGTCTGTGTTCTTAGGGGTACCACCTGTGCTCAGTGGGGCCCAGGCTCTGGGCAGTTTCCTGGGGATGTCTCCCATGTGAGCACAGGTTGGCATGCACTGCTCAAGGATGCCTGCTAGGGCAGTGTTCTTTGCATCTCATCGTGGGTTCATGTATTTATTGTGACAATTTCCCAGCCGCCCCCAGGAGCAGCTGCCAACGAAGTGGGAAGGGCTGGCCCCCTCCAAGGGCGCTCCAAGTTGATCATAAGCTGCTTGTCTAGTTCCTTCCCAGGAGCTTCAGCAGGGAGCCCCAGTGCCCCATTTGGAACACTCTCCTGGGCAGTGTCCTTATATTTCATAGTCTTTGCCAGGTAGGCATGCGTGTACAAGGGCCGGCACATTTCAAGCGCCAAGCTGGGGGCAGGGGGTGCCTGTGCAGGGTGTTGCCCAGGCTGGACCCTACTCTGCCAGAAGTGCTGTCCCTATACTGACCCATTCGGCCCTCAACATCCCTATGTTGGGGCCTAGGACACCAAGGCACAGAGAGGTCAAGAAACCCTCCTGGGGGGGTCACATGACCGGTATGCCTGGAGCCCAAGTACCTGGGTTCAGGTACCTGCCCCGGGTGTCACCCAAGAGACTTTGAGCTGTGCAATCTACCCTCTCCAGACCTAACCCCTCCAGTCCACAGAGAGGGGTCACCATGGAGTCCCCCACCTCCCTGGCATCCTCCTCTCTTCCTTCCTGCAAAGTCCTTTACAGACCCTGGAAGCATGCTCTCCTCTCTCTTGTAAACAGAAAACATAAATCAGCCTCCCCCCTCCCCACCCCACTCCTCAGCTACTCCACTTGTGCCTTCCCAGGCCGCAGCACCACTAACTGCACAGAGAAGGCTTGCTGGTGCTTGCTGGCTGTCTCCTCACCTCCGGTTCTCCTTCAACTCCCCCAGCCCCCGGCCCCGGGGCCACTGTCCTGAAGGTCCCCAGGGGCCTTGGCTCCACCCAGGCCCTCTCCTTGCTGTGCTTTCTTTCACTGGCTTCTGGAGGCCCCTCTCCTGGTTTCTCCTCAAGCCCCAACCCTGGTGCTCCTTCTTGGCTTCCTTTGTAGGTTCCGGATCTCTGTACGCAGGAGGCCTAGGGTTCAGGCCTTGGTCCTCTGCTGTTCCACCTCCGCCCCAACACAACCCGTACACTTTTATCTCTAGTGGAGCGTTTGCCCAACTTTAGTCTTCAGCTGTCCATTCACAGTCTCTTCCAGGACGTCCCAAATGTGTGTGTCAGGTCCGGGAGGGCCTCCCATGAGCATGGCTCCCATCTTGACCTGGGCCACGATGGTCGCTGAACGGGGGTCGTCTAAGTGGCCTGATGACTGGCCTCCCGGGGTCCACCCAGGGGATCCTATGACCTCGTGTCATCTGGCTGAGACCCTCCAGCGCCCCGGATCCAGGCGCTCACCGCGTGCCCTCTGGCCACGGTCCGCGCTGGCCCAGCCCCACCGGCTCCCTTCTGTTGTCCGCTCTGGTCCTGCCCGTGCTCTCAGCCTTCGGTCTTTGCCAGGTCCGTCTTCATCACCCAAGTGCGCCGGGCTCCCACCCTGCTTATCTATCATAGGACTAGTCAGCTGGTCACACACGACGCTGATTCCCTGAGCTCTGGATGTGGACCGAGCGGGACTCGCGGCGCCCCGCTCCTGGAGAAGCCGCGCACATCGCTACTTGGCCCACGAGTGAACGGACGGCCAAGACCTGCAGCTCCCGGGCTCACCCTCAGACGGTCTCAGAGGGTTCTCCGGGCGGTCTTCAGGCTGCGAGCGCTCGGGGGCGGGGCCTCGCCGGGCTGGGGCGTGGCCCAGGTGTGCCCGAAGGCCGCTCCCATTCGCCCTGCGCGGCGGGCGGGGGGGTCGGATTGCACGATCTCCGCGCGGGGAGACGGCCTGGGACAGCCCACCGGCAGGGGGTTGAAACCACAAATTCCCTGAGGACACTGGTCTGCTGTGTTTTTGTCCAGGAAGAAACAGTGTTTCCAACACCTCCATACTCCCGACCGCAGGGAGCGGCGTCTTCCTCCGCTTCAGGCCTCTCTTCCTCTCCTTATCCCAATGGTTCCCGCCAACAGGCGGGGCTGAAGGGTCCCGGAAGCCGGCTCAGTGCACTTCCGGGTCGAGGAGCGCGCGGCGGCCGCAGCGGCAGGGCCTAGTCGTTGCTCCTGCTCGGGCGGCGGCGAGCGCCTGGGAACGGCCGGCGGGGCACGAGGTTCCCGGGTACGTGCGGGGTCCCCGCCCGCCCGGGGTCCCCGCCGCGTCCTGCCCGCCCAGGCCTCTTCTAGGCGCCGCGCGCTTTGTCTGTGGCCTGCTCCGCGGAGCTAGGCCTGCGCTGCGCTGGTTCCAGGCGGGCGCGCGCGCGGGCGGCGGCGGTAGGGACTCCGAGCCGGCGCGCGGAGGCCTGGCGCCAAGGCTGGGGAGGTCCCTGGGCCCGCGGGCGCGTTTCCGGAGTGGCCGCCTTCTTGTCCCTGCTCCGGGGAGCTCACCCGCCTTTGCCGTGACGCCCCGCCTCTCGCGCTGTCGCCTCCCCTGTGTGAGCTAGGTGTGACCTTTCGCTGTGTGGTTTCCAGCTCCTAGTCCACTTGCTTCGTCCGCGTTTTTACAGGCCCGCGCGGGTGAGGGGTGGGTTCCTGGTCATTAAGTCAGGTGGACTTACGGCAGCCTTTCGGAAGTAGTTATGACTAGCCTTGAGCCCAGAGAGGTTGAGTAGCTTGCCCTTGTCACACAGCGACTGGTTCGTTCGGCGGCCAAATGGTAGGTAACCTTCCTGGTGAGCCACAATGTGGCCAGTGGTCTCCGGGACAGATCCTGAGGCTCAGGTGCCGTTTGACTTGGGATTTGGCACTCCTTCCCTCTCCCTGGACCTACCGGGAGAAGACTGAGTCAGGATCAGTCGCTGGCCCTTTCTGGCACATTCCCTGCACCAGGCCAGTGGTGGAGCCCTGGTGGGACAGCCTGGCGTTTGCTCTCAGCAGCCCTCCTGCCTGTCCCAGCTTTCTGATGTCTGCAGCCATTTGGTTTCAGAGTCTTGCGGCCGCTGTGGCAGACAGTGAATAAAGTGGGCCGGCGGGCTGGCCCTGGGCCTCACATGCTGCAGCTGCTGCACCAGCGTCGATTCCTTAGCAGTGGTTGGAATTGTGGGTGCTTTGGGTCCCTGAATTTGAAGAGAAAAGGAAAGTTCTTTCAGCTTTAATGTCCCCCTTAGTTCCCCCAGATCTGGAGGCTGAGCAGGAGAGCCCCTAAGTGCTGCCAGCACCCCAAAGGCAGCCTACAGGTGAGAGGGACTGTGGGTGGTCTGGGCAGAGGTAGGGCTGCAGGTCCACCTGTGCAGGTGTGGTGGAGCTGTGTGCTGGTAGGGACCCTGACTGGTCTCTTCCTGGTACTGGCACAGGCACTGGTTCTAGAAAGCACTTTTGAGGCCGTCTGTGTGCTTTCTTGGGTGCTGCAGGCTCGGGCTGTTGTATGGTGACATGGGACAGGCGTGCAGCCCCAGCGCCTGAGCTCCCCCATTCTGGTTCGGGGCAGTGAGGACGCCTTTGGGGGGGTCCTCAGCAGCTGTGGTGAAGGGCTGCTCAGCCTGCGGACTTGGCCCCCAGGCACAGGCACTCCTCAGGTTCAGCTGCATTCCCAAGCTGGCATTTCTGGCAAACCCCCTGTGCCAAACCCCATCATGGCCTTAGTGTCCTCTGAGGCAGGCCCTGCCACTGCCCCTTACAGGTGGTTGCAGGTCTCAGTGCAGCAGAAGACGAGCCAGGGGTATTTGTTCCTAACTTCACCCTTGTGGATGGGAGCACAGCCTCGGGGAGGACGCTCTGCTGCTGCCCAGGCGGCCTCGGGGTCTGCAATTCTTGGTGTCTGAAGCATCCCTGGCAGGCTTACGTGTGTGCGTGCACGCCTCTCACCGCTGCATTTCTGCAGAGCAGACACCGTGCTGTGCGCAGTAGGGGCAGGTGTCCCAGGGTGACGTTGTGGCGTCCAGTGGGAACAGCCCCAGCTGTGGCCAGAGAGTTACAGAACTTACCTGGGCAGTGCCCCAGTTGCACCTTTAGGACAGCTGCCTTGCTCCTGGTTGGGCAGCAGCCCTGTCACGTCGTTGAGTTGTGCGTCCCCAGCAGGAGCGTGGCCTGGGCATGGGTGCAGGACGGGCAGGATCCTGCAGTGATGCTGAGGCTCAGAGCACTGGGGGCATTGACCCTTGGTCAAGTGGGACTGGGGCTGGTTTCCTTCACTTTAGAGCACCAGGTTGCTGAGTTAGCCCCACAAAATTCCCACTGAGTTCATTGTTTCCAGGTACCGGTAACACTGGGGTGTGGGCGAGGGGCACCAGTAAGAACGGACCCTTTTAAGGACCAGGCTTGGAGGCCCTGGTACAGACAAATGAGGTCATTTGTCTAGGTCTTCCGCTGTCTGTTCAGTGGCCTTGCAGAGTAGATAGGACAGGTGTCCCCAGCTGGAGATCAGGAGCCCAAGACTGGGTGGGCATGACTACTGGGAGGCAGAGCGTGACTTCTGCACCCTGTGGCCTTGTGCTCTCCAGGGTGTTTTGGGGGTGGATATTGCACACAGCCCCCAGTGGGCGTTAGGTGAGCAGAGGCCGGGATGGCCCGCCTTGGTGGAGAGGGATCTTTTAGGAGATTTGCCCTGCTTGTCACCTAGGCCTTCCTGGTGACCTCCCCCTCTTGGAAGCCCTGCTTTGCCTCAGCTCCTGAAAAACCACTTCATCCTAATGAAACTTGCCAGTCTGAGGCTGAACTAGGTCGGTTATAAGTGGAGATCTGACTGGACATCACTGAGTAGCTAAGACTGTCTTCCTTTGCGTGCGCAGCGTTGCGCGTGTCACCTCTCACAGTTCGGCCTCCCTGGCCTATGGGTAGATGCGTGTCAGTCATAGGTGGGGTGGGCTGGGAGTGACCACCATTCTTTCTGAGGGGGCTCTGCAGCCTGACAGCATGGGTGGTCACTCGCCTCTGGTCTCTTTCAGATTGAACTCCCATGTCCAGTGATGGACGACGACAACCTGGACGAGCTGGTGGGCCGCAGCCCAGGGCCAGATGCACACCTGCCACTTGGTGCTGCTGTCCTGGCTGGCGGTAGTGGTGAGTGTCCCCTGCTCCCACCCAAGCCAAATATGGGGGCTCAAGGCCCGCCCGCTCCATTAGGGTGCTGGGCCTGGGAGAGCTGGGTTCCCTAGATGGTGTCTGTGTCTTTCAGTCTTTAAAAACCTTTCACTTTTAAGTTGTAGAACTGGTGCATTCTTTTGCTTTCTTTTTAATGGAAGCAATACAGATGTAAATAGAACAAAAGGCTTTTGCTTCTCCTACATCTGCCCTGTCCCCACCCACGACTGCTCACCCCGAGGCTCCTCCCTCTGCCCCCCTCCGTGCATCTGTGCCCTGGCAGCAGCCCTGGTCCTGCCTCAGTGGTGACTGTCCTGGCCTGGGTGTTTGCCTGTCTTGGTCCAGGAGAGAGCGGGGACTCTGAGGAGAACACAGGCAGTGAGCTCAGTGACAGCACCGACACAGAAGATGAGGAGGGGGACCTGGACGACGGATCTGGTGAGAATGCTGCCGAGAGAGCAGCTGCCTTGTGTCTTCTCTTGCTGTGAGGGGACAACCGGTTCTAAAATGTTCTCAGTGACATTGTTGTCCTCATCGCAGTGGCCAACTGAGGGGCTGCATGCAAAGCTGGGGAGAGGCTCCTTGGCAGAACAGGTCTCATGGGACCGTCCCCTGAAGCATATAGTCAGCGTCCGTTGAGTCAGGCTGCTACCTCTCTGGCCACTAGTGAAGGAGAAGAGCTGAACATAGCAGCTTGTCTCTTTGTTTTCCAGTTTTCATCTTCCAAAATTTTGTGGACAACCCATTTTATTAGTGTTCTCTTGCCATGTAACAAATGGCCACAGACATGGGAGCTGAGGGTAGCTTGGCGTCTCGGTCCAGGTGTGGGCGGCTGGTCCTCCGCTCAGTCTCACCCACTGACGTCAAGGGGTCCTGGGGCTGCGGTTCCCACCTGAGGCCCAAGGCAGTCCCTCAGGGCTGTCGCCCTCCTGCTGTGGGGCTACAGTCTGGCTTCTGGTTGGCTGTTGGGTGGGGATTGTCCTCAGCTCCCTGTGGGAGTGCACCTGCGGATGCTGTGGGGAAGGCCAGGGAGAGTCACTGCTGGAGAGCCTGCCTGACAAGGCTGAGCCGCCCAGTAACTTCTCTGCCAGGGGACAGCAGGGCCCAGGGCAGCAGCCGCTGGGTGCTGGTCCTGCCCACGCTCCCAGGGACTGGACTGGTGCCTCTGGGACAGGCGAGTTCTTTGCCGTGTGCACCCGTGTCTTTAGTTTAGAGGAGTTTGGGGAGGACAGAAAACTAAACAAAGTGATGGTGCCATGTTCAACCAGAAGTGTCTCCTGGTGCTTCTGTGGGCGAGGCCCCAGCCTCGGAGCCTCTCAAGGCTGAGTTGTCTGGCTCGGCACCTGTGCTGTCTTCCTATGGAGAAAGGAAGTAGGGACCACTGAGGGCGGCATGAGTGGAAGGCAGGCCAGGCCGTTCTTGAGCACCGTGTTTGGGGAGGGGTTGGGAGTGCGTGCCACCGTTGGTCTTGGGGGCCGCTGGCCTGGCCAGTTAACCTGGTTGTGGGAGATGTGGTCTGGCCCTGACTGCCCGGCCCCTTGGGGTCTGCTTCTGCTCTAGGACGGGGCTTCAGCTGCTTTGCTTGCTCAGCCAGTGCTGTGTGCTCTTAGCTTGGAAGCAGCTGTAGGTGAGGTGCCCCGTGACAGTCAGACCTGGTAGGGCTGCTGGACAGGTCTGTCCCTCAAGTGTGGAGTGTGGGAACCTACTCTCTGGAGTGCTGCTGCCTCCACTGGCTTCCACTGCTCAGCTCACGAAGTCATGTTTCCTCTCTCCCGAGGTTCTGAAGGTGCCACCACCGATGATGATGATGACGACGACGACGTGGAAATAGTGGCAGCAGCAAACACCCAGGGGCCACTGGAGGCCAGTGGCGAGTGGCATTCTGATGATGACTCCGAGAGCTGCCCAATTTGTCTCAACACTTTCAGGGGCCAGGCTGTGGGGACGCCAGAGACTTGCTCGCACCACTTCTGCCTGGACTGCATCGCAGAGTGGTCAAAGGTGAGATGCCCCTCTCTGAGGCTCCTCCTCCATGGGAGGGACAGCAGCCCGAGGCTGGCCTCCTGCCTGGCCTGGCTGTTCTAGGGGTAGGAGCTGGGGCTGCGGGCCTGCGTGCCTGAGCGCTTTGGTCTCAGGCTGGGGCGTGTGTGCTGCAGAGGGGCGGACAGCAACAGTGCCCATGACAACCTGCAGGGGCCAGGGTGGGCCTGCACCTGCCAGAGACAGGCCTATGTTTCACAGTGGACTCAGGAAGCACCTCTCACGTTTTAAACTTGTTCTGAGACCTTCAAAGATGCAGACACATACAATGACAAGTCACATTGTCCCCTACTCCCTGGTGACCACTGTTCTCAGGAACTGCCTCTCTGCCTTTCTCGTTTCTGCCCCATCCCCACAGACACAGAGGGCAGTGCTGTGGGACCCAGCAGGACTGGCAGGGGCAGTGGGGCCTCAGCGCCCAGCTATGCTTTCCCCATCCCCAGCAGCTTGGGAGCGTCCCTGTGCAGTGCATTTGTGGGGCCCAGGATGGAGGTGTCACCCACGGTGTCTGCGTGGCCTGCGGGTGCTGGTGGGCTGTGTCCCGAGGCGTTTCCCTGCCTCTGGCATGTGGCCCCACCCGTGGCAGCAGGTCTGCAGCCCAGGTCAGGGTTGGCGCCAGGGCTCTGCACAGGAGCAGGAGTGGGCCCCTACTCCACCAGTGCGCACTTCGTGTGGAGGCTGCTGGGGCGCTGGGTCCTGTGGGGGGTTGGCTGCAAGATCAGCAAGGGTTTAAAGTTTCGGTGCCCTTGGAAGTTAGTCCAAAAAGACATTTCAAGAGCTTTTCTGAGTTGGGAGCCAGTGAGGAAGGGCCGCCTTTTGGAGGCTCCCTGCAGAGGGTCCTCTGGTGGCATGGGCTCACCAGAGGGCTGGGCGGGCTGTGCGGCTCCTGCAGGAGGGTGAGTGACCTCCTCCTGGATCGGGTGGCTCATCAGCTGAGGGGAAGACACTTCTTGGAATGGGTGCAGGGACAGAAACTGGGCCGAAGGAGCATGGCGGGCCTGGAGAAGTGGACGCTGCAGACGGTGGTGGCACCTCAGGTTGCAGAGAGGGGACTCTTCTGTAAGCCTGTGTGTGGCAGATCGGGCAGCCTGCAGGGCTCACGGGGCCTTCCGACCGGAAACAAGGGCCTCTCTGCCAATTTCACAGAGAACACAGGCAAGGGAGGACCTGCTCCCAAGGCTCACGGACAGTCAAGGGAGAGGGCGACAAATGGACAGTGAGCCCAGCAGGCCTTGGGGGCCACTCGATGCACGCCATGTGGACACCAAGAGATGGCCGAGTGGCACAGCTGTCTCCACCCCCACCCATGGAAGGAGAGCAGCCCTGGGCTTCTCTGCTGTGGGTGTAACAGGTCTACCTGCAGTGAGCACCCTGGGGCCAGGAGCCAGTGAGAGGCACCCAGTGGGTGCAGCTGACAGGTCCACAGTGCGCACAGCAGCCCTGCTTTACCACCCACACAGGCGCTGGCCCGGCAGTGGGCACAGTCCCAGCCCTGTGCTGGGTCAGAGGCGCCCAGGTCCTAGGGCGCAGGCGGAGGGCGGGGGCTCGGGTGCGTCCAGAGCCCCACAGTTCAGTGAGTGCTCTTGGTCATGCACAGCACGCCTAGGGAGGGTGGTTAAAGCGAAGGGCTCCTGTGGGAAGCACTGTCTGTGAGGCAAGGCGTAGACGTTTGCAGTGTGACTGAGAAGCGTCTGGAGTCTTGTGGAGACCCTGGCAAAGGCTTTAAACCGCCGAGTCCCTGCGCGCCCCCTTGCATGCTGTGTGCGCGCCGAGAGGAAGCACTTCCCGTCTCTGCCTCATGGTGGCGCCCTAGCAGCTCAGCACAGGGCCGGGCCCGTGAGAAGCGTTCGGTTTTCAGCGCACAGGCGTTTGACGGGTTCTGAGTGTGCTGCTCCCAGTGCGAGTGACACACACAGCCCTGATGGGTCCCCGTGTCTTGCAGAACGCCAACTCCTGCCCGGTGGACCGAGCCCTGTTTAACTGCATTTGCATTCGAGCCCAGTTTGGTGGGAAAGTCCTGAAGAAGGTGAGTGTTGTCACTGGGCAGTGCCCCCCCCCACCTCCCCATGTCCTGGGGAGGAGACGCGCTTTCACAGCCGCTTCCCCGACACGAGTGAGTACTGCTCACGAGCTGGTCAGGAGTCCACCAAATGCTGTGCAGGCGTGCACGGGAAGCCAAGAGCTGGAGGTGCTTCCCTGCCTGCTGGCCGTGTGCGTTCTGCGGGGAGGCAGGAGGCATCTTGGGTGCTGCTGGGGGCAGTTTCCCGGGATTCCTCTCCACACCCACGCACTGCCTCTTCACCCCAGAGCTGTTCTGGGGCCCTGGCAGCCATGGGGAGAGGGCGGCGCAGGCCTGGGGAGGAGGTGGGTCCTCTGGGGACCAGGTGTCGGACACCTGTCCTGCTTTTTAGAGGAGCCTCCACACGTGTTCTGACACCAAGGACAAGCGTCAGTGAGACTGCTGGGTACGGGCCACAGGTCTGACCTGCAGACCTGCTGCAGTTGGCGAGGAGCACACAGCTGCTGGGGCCTGGCTTGGGCTCCTCGCCAGCGTGTTGCCGCCGGGCCGGCATGCTCTTGGGGTGCTCGCAGGCCTGAGCTGCAGGCGGGAGCGTCGGTTCTATTGATGCAGGCGCTCTGTCCTCCTGCCCAGGGCCTGGGCCTAGGCTGCCTGGACACTGCCAGTGAAGTATGTGGGGCAGGAGGTGCTGGGGCAAGAGTCCATGAGACACCTGGTCGAGGTGGATAGTGGCCCCATGGTAGTGCCAAGTGCAGGGGCCCCGGGTCCCTGTGGGCCCCCAGAGGGCAGGCAGGGGTGTGTCCCAGTGTGTCCCCTGGGCCCTTCGGACAGCTGTGGAAAGTGTTCCTTGGCTGGGGCTCTGTTGGTGGGCGGGGGGGTGTCGTGTCCACAGACCTTTCAGGTGACAGGGCAGGAATAGCTGCAGCTAATTAACCGTGCCCCTGAGAACACCTGTGAGGGAGAAGGGTTCTCGGTGCACAGCTGTAACTGTTAGCATGTGGAGCCATATTTCCATGCATTTGATTATGTGACAGTTGTTGAGAGGTCAGCACTGCTGCCTTCCTGTTCCCACAGTTGCCAGCAGGCGTGGGGCTGGCTCCCTGCAGCCTTAGGCCCTGCGGTCCCCAGTGCCGCCTCTGCGAGGGCCTCCTTCTGTTGGGTCAGATTTTTCTTCCCTGTGAATGACCTGGGAATGGTCACCAGTCACCTGTTAACCTCAAGCCTCTGGGTCAGTCTGCAGTGCACGCCGAGGTCTTAGAAAGCTGATGGAGTGGCTCCAAGGTCTGCCGCAAGCACAGTCCAGCCGTGTAGGCTCTGGGTGGGGCTCCGTGTACCGTGTGGACATCTTCCCTTCTGCCTGCAGATCCCAGTGGAGAATGCCCGGGCCAGGGAGGAGGAGGAGGAGGACCCGACCTTCTGTGAGGTGTGCGGCTGCAGTGACCGGGAGGACCGCCTGCTCCTCTGTGACAGCTGCGACGCTGGGTAAGCTTGGGCCTGCCGGCTGCCCTTCCCAGCCATTCTGGAGCCTGAGAGGCAGAGGTGCCCCGGGGCCCCGCCACACAGGAGGTGAGCGAGTGAGCTGTGCCTCGTGGCCCCCGTGAGAGGCCACACCCTGGTCCACCGGTGTGTGGCTGCCACTTGTGCCGTGGGTTTTGGGCCCTTGGTCGGCAGCCAGCGGGCCCTCTTGTTGTCGCTGTTTGTCCCTCCACCTGTCCCCAGAAGTAGGCTGAGGCCGTCCACAGAGGCATGTGTCCCGTGTCCAGATGAGGGAGAGGGCCAGGAGACCGCAACCTGGGGGTTGACGGGCCACTGCCCCTGTCCCTCAGCCACCAGTGTCCCTGGCACCCTGTAGCCTCTTCCTGTCACCACTCAGTCAGGCCTCCCCCGACACTGCCGCAGGGTTCCCTGCACAGCTGGGGAACTTGTCTGCTGTGAGGTGCCTGTGCAAATCGTTGCTTTGGGGGCACAGACCCTGGCACATAGTGAAAGAATCCAGGGAGGTGGGTGGATCTAGAACTTTCTCTTGGGCAACAAGTAGCAGTTTCGTGGGCTGGGCTGTGAAGCAAGAGGCAGGAAAGCCAGAGCCCTGGGTGCCCCTGTTTGTCCCAGGGTGCACTGCCCCAGGCTCCGCCCCTGCCCTCTGGATACCTTGGCCCCCCTCCTTTCTCACAAGCATAGCTTGGAGCTGGGTTTTGTGACAGTTCACCAGACCTGATGATCTTTGCCTTTGGGGTCCCTCAGAGCTGCTGCCCCTGTGGCTGGTCGCCCTCAGTGCAGGCCAGCTCACTGGGCACTGGATGGCCTGTTGGTGGAGTGTGAGCAGGCAGCTAAGTCACCGCTGGGTGTCCTGGGGGCAGAGGACCCAGGGGTGGCTTCGTGCTCCCAGAGGCTCACACATCGTTTCCCTGAAGGAGGGTCTGGGATCCCTGGGCATGGTGTGTGCTGGGAGGAGAGGATGGGCCCGTGGGGTCCTCCTCACCAGCCCTGTCTTTGCTGCACCCCCGGCTCCCCACCTCCGCTGCTAATGCCAACCGTGCCTTCCGGTGGCCCCTGGTGGAGGCCATTAGAGCTTTCTGTAGAAAAGCCAAGATCTATCCCTGAGCTTCTAAATTGAGGCTGTAATTCTTAACTCTGTTCTTTCATATCAAGATCTGTTTTTTATCCTCATGACTGTAACGGTAACTTCTGGGGATTTTTACACTTTCATTATTTCTTTTCAGTACTTTAAAAGTGTAAGTTGAGTACGTTGGTTTTACTGTTATCTGCTTGCAGTGTCTGACAGACTGACCCTGCCGGTCTGCCCTGCCTACACGGCCCATGCTGTGGCTCCCGGGCTCCCAGGCGCCCCCAGATGTCAGGGAGTGGTCTGCAGAGGGCTCCCACAGTCACGCCTTCCACTCAAAGCTGGCACGTCCGGTGCTGTGCCATTGCTCATTTAAAAATAGAACCACAGGTCCCCTGTGGACACAGAGAGCACCAGCTTCTCTCACTGCCACAGGGGACAAGGCATCGGTCACTAATGAAGATTTTAAAATTGAAAAGTTTATTCACCGGGGGACAGGACACCTCAGGACCTCCCCGACCATGGGGCAGGGGTTGTCCCCAAGGGGTGGGCGGGAGTTCTTGGTCTCGTAGGAACAGTGGTCTCTGAGCTGGCAGGGCTGCGGGCGCTATGCCTGCAGTGGGTGGGGGGGCACGCAGCTGGGCGGCTGGGCCTCTGTCCCGGGCACTGGTGGCCCCTGCATCGGCGCCTGGAGCCTGGTGAGGAGAGCAGGGCCAAGCCGTGTGGGGTCCTGGGAAGGCTACACAAGCTCACCTCACCCCAGTCACTCCCCAAATGCAGGCGGCATTGTGGTCTTGGGCACGTTTGGGTGCCTGTTCTCCAGAGCCCCTGCTTGCAGCCGTGTGGCTGGGGCCCTTGTCTGACAGACCCTTCGCCCTACAGGTACCACATGGAGTGTCTGGAGCCCCCTCTGCAGGAGGTGCCGGTGGATGAGTGGTTCTGTCCGGAATGTGCCGTCCCTGGAGCTGCTGCCCCTCCCACAGGTAGTCCTGCCTCCTTGGGCGACCCTGCCGCCTGGAACGAGGCAGTTGGGGTCCCCGTGGGGTCAGGCGCGTCCTGGGTGGGGGTGGGGTCCACGCTGTGCAGCAGCCCGGGGCCTCTTTTCTCCCAAGACACAGACTCTCTGACTGAGGAGGAGGTCTCACTGCTCCTGGTGGACGTGGTGCCCATGCCCAGCCGGCTGCGGCCTCGCTCAGGACGGACTCGGGCCATCGCTCGGACCCGGCAGAGCGAGCGCGTCCGCGCTGCTGTGGACCGGAACCGCATGTCCACGGCCCAGAACATCCAGGTGGGCTCACCACCCCCCGAGTCTGGGGGGGCCACACGGGGCCTCAGGGCAAGCTGTCAGACACGCAGCCAGGTTGTGGGGCAGGAGACTGGGGTCACCTGGGCCTGGCACCCAGGTCACAAACGCCTCTGCCACCACTGGGTCCCAGATCAGACTCCAGAAGTTCTTCCCGACGTCCTGTGCTCCTGCCCACATCCCCCGAGTCCTGTGGGGCTTCCCTGCTGCGCTGCTCTGGAGCCCCGCTTGCTCCACAGGCCTGCCTGGCCCTCCTCACCCCTGCGCTGGCCTGCACCTACGTCTTTCAGGGGCCTCCCTTCCCCCCAGGCAGGTGCTGCTGCCCTCGGGAAGGCCCTGCAGTTGGTCTCTCAGAAGCAAGAGGGGGATGCCAGCTGTGGGGTCGGGCAGGGGCTGTGTGTGTCTATCTCACAGGGGCACTGCCTGGGGCCCTCGCTGAGGCAGGTGTGTGGGGGCGAGCCTGGCAGCCCCCTGCCCACCAGCTCCACTCCTCCTGCTGTGCAGCACGTCCCAAGGTACCTGGTGTCCTCTCTGCTGGACGAGACCATCGAAGCCGTTGCTTCCGGTCTGAGTACCACCATGTATCAGCGCCCCGTGACGCCGCGGGCCCCCGCCAGACGCAGGAGGAAAGCCAGTAAGCCCGGGCGTGGGGGCCTCTGGCTGTGGTGCCTGTGCACCCTCACTTTGGGGGTGGGCGCTTGGGCGGGCTGAGCCCTGCTAGCCATGGCTTGGTGTTGTGGCCTTCCTGGTGGACAAAGCAGGACATCTGTCCTGGGGCCACACCAACACCTGAGTCACAGCCGGCGCTGCGGGGCTTGTCCTCTTGCTGTTTGCATCCTGCTCCCTTTTCTGTTGTGTGGAGGCCCCCTCCCAGTCCTGACCTGGGCCACTCACTGGTGTCCCCCAGTGGCCAGAGAGCAGTCTCTGGGTGAAACTTTGGTCGCTGCCCTGGGTCCCTGAGGTGCGTCCCGCCCAGGATGACCCCTCACCTGTGCTGAGGGACCGGAGGGTTCTCTCAGTGGCACCTCCTTTGTGTTGTTTTGATTATTCGCTTTGCCAATGAAGCTGCTGCAGATGGGACTGGACTCGCGCCTGTGGACACATGGGCTGCAGAGATGGCCTGCGAGCCCCCGTCGTGGCCGTGCGGCCTTCTCTGCACCCAGCCCTTCCTCCCGCCGCGTCCTTCTCGTCATTGTGTTTTGCCTGTGGATGCCTTGCTTTATGTTCCTGAAAGAGAGGGGCCTTTAAAAAAAAACTTAATCACAACAGTGGAGTTACACTTGGGAAAACAAACACTGATTGCTCAGAACCACAAGGTAGCCAGCCACTCAGTGCTGGAGGTTCTAACAGGGTCATAAATGTTGTGCAATTTCGTTTCATTTTACTTCTTTTAAGACTTTATTCACTTTTTTAAAAAGTTTTTGAGCGCCTACTGTCTTCTGTACATATGTATGTACCTATGTATTTATTTTTAGATAGAGGGGAAGGGAGACAGAAATATAGGAAGAGAAATATCAATCAGTTGCCTCTCACACCTCCCCCAAGCAGGGACCAGCCTGCAACCCAGGCATGGGTCCTGGCCAAGAATTGAAGTGGTGACTTTTGGTTTGAGGGATGATACTCAGCCCTCTGAGCCACACCCGTTGGGGCTGTCACAGAATCTGAACAATAGTGTATTTGAATCCAGAACCAAGTAAGATTCTCTTGGCTGCTGGCTGCTTGATGTGCCCGTTGTCACTGGGTCTTAGGGGTCTTCTGTCCAAGTGTCCCCAGTCAATTGTGCCCACTGCACTGCCAGCTAGTCCCTGCCTGTCTGTGGCTTGAGGGGTGGAGCCTAGAGGCTCCTGCAAGGCCAGGTTTGAGTTGGGGTTCCTTCGTCTGTGCAAGCTAGTTGCCTGGCGGGGGTGGGGGGGGGGGCATGCATTTGCATCAGAGCTCCACTATGGACACACTGGGACCGTGACGGGGACTGACCTGCGCCAACTGCTGCCCAGCCTCACGGCTCTCCGGCCCCCAGACCTGAGGGCCACCTCAGTGCAGAGCGGCTCCTCGGGGGGAAGAGGCAGGGTTCCACACCTTTGTGAGCTCACGGGGTCAGGGGACAGTGTGGACCCTGGCAGCATGCTGGGGCCAGCCCTGCGCTCTTCCCCGGAGCCCCTGCGCAGGGAAGTTTGGGCCCCCAGACAGCCGGCTCATCCGAGCCAGCCCATGGCAGTCCCAGGGGGCTGGTCAAGACCGAGCCCCAGTTGCATTTGCAGGCTAGGGTCAGGGTGTATTTCACTGGAAATGCTCGTGAAGTCACGTGTTCTCGAGTCTTGGAGGAATTCTCTGGGGCCCCCTCAGCAGGCACAGAACCACGTCCCTCACCACTGCGTTGGACTGTCAGGGTTTGATTCTTCTAACTCAGTCTTGTCTCTGACTCGGGGACTCCGGCGTCTGTGCCAGCTCTCTGAGTCGGGCGCATACAGCTCAGCGGACTTGGGCCACGCCACCCTTGCTGTGTGCGGCTGCCCCTCACTCCTCGGTGGGTAGCAGGGTTTCTAATCGGCAGCTTGTTTTTCCACTGGAGACCCCACGCCGTACATGGTCGTCCTCAGGCCAGGTCCTGCAGATCCGGCCGCGCCCTGGAGGGGATGCTGAGGGCGCACATGGCGAGGCACAGACCCTGCATGTCCTCCCTCCATGTCCTCTGTAGGACGACGGAGGAAAGTGAGGGGAAGGAAGAAAACCCAGCCCTGCCCGGCCGTGAGGAGCAGGAGCTCTGGGGCAAGGTCCGGGAGACGCCAGGGCCGCGGGAAGAAGAGAAAAGGGAAGAAGATAAAGGTGATTCCAGTTCCCCCATAGCAGGGCAGCAGGTGGGGGGCGCTGCAGAGGCCCCTCTTCGGTGTGTCTCGCTGACACAGTAGACACCCCTCCAGTACCTGGGGGTGGGTCCGGGTGCCCTGAGGGGTGCAGGGGCCAGGCCAGGCCCCTGATTCGTCTGGAGGCTTCCTGACTCGTCTGGAGGCTTCCTGACTGTCCCCTGATGCAGGGGCTGACTGTCCCCACTACGCCGCATGTACTGCTCTGTGCCCACGGTCATGGCCGCGGGGGTGTGAACACACACAGCACAGCCTGGCATGGACAAGCATTTCAGATTGAAATGCAGGGTTTCGCAGGCTGCCCACCAGACCCCGGTCTCCGGCCCCGGCCCCCCAGGACCGCTGTGCTGGGGTGCTGCCCGCAGTATCCGCTTCTCAGTGGAGGTCACATGGGTTACCAGGTGGACGGTCTATCTCTGCTGTGTCTAGCACCATCCGCTCTGGGGTGAAGCTGGTGGCGCTGGCCTTGGTGGGCGCTGTCGGAGTCTGCTCCCCACAGCCCTCAGTCCAGCTGACTGCTGTTTTCCCTGTCCCTGCGGCCAGGGTGAAGGCACAGCCCGCTGTCGCATCGCGCGGGCGCTGGGCCTCCGGAGGCCAACCCGTGGGGCCTGCATCCCGTCTGTGTACAAGCCTGTGGACCCCTCCCTGGGGCTGATGCGTGCAGACATCGGGGTCGCCCCCCTCTCTCTGTTTGGAGACCCGTCTGAGCTGGACCCTATTGACAGGTGACTGCGGGGGGACAGTGCAATGCAGGTGCATCTACAGAGTCGGGGAGCACACTGTTAGCTCCCTCCCTCAGGAGGGCAGTGGGCATCCCCTCACTTGTGAGATGAGGGAGGTGCTCCCGGTCCCAGCCCTTCCCGGGCGGGTGGTGTGTGATGAGGTCACATGTGCTCATCCCCGCCCAGAGGAGCCTGCCGTGTGGGGCGGCCCTAGCCAGTCCTGCTGTGCACCGTCAAACAAGGGCCCTTCGGGTATGGGTCACCTGCTCCCTGTGGACCGTGTCCTCCCTCCAGCAGCGAGGAGCCATCTGCCAGCCCTGCTTCCCCGCTGAGCACCAAGAGGAGGGTTCTCTCCCACTCAGCCCTGCGATCGCACCAGCCTGTGGCCCGGCCTGTCTCCATGGGGCCCTCCAGGTGTGTTGGGGTTGGGCAGCAAGGGATGTGGTCCTGGGTGGTGCCCTGCCCCCAAGACTCTGAGAGGCCCATGTCCTCACCTCTGGGCTCCCTGACGGGGAGGTGATGGTGTGGGGGCAATCAGGCAGCCACAGCCTCTGCACGGAGCCTGCTGGCCAGCTACACTGGGCAGGCTGCTGTGTCCTGTTGGCTGGGTCTTTTTTAACGTTTGAGCCTCTGGGGAGGAAGACTCACTGAAGCCACAAAGTTGGTAGATGCTCACCTGCCCACACTGGCCTCTCAGTGCTGTTAGCTGATCACCCACAGCACCCCCTGTTTTCCCTGTGTGAGAGCTGCTGGGTGGATCTCCCCCTGTCCCAGGTGGGGCTGGGGCATAGGGGCTACAGCAGCAGCGCTGTCTGCGCTGCAGGAGGAGCATCCCTGCCGAGGCGCCCGAGCCTGATGTGGACGAGGCGCCTGTCCCGGACCTGCTGGGCAGCATCTTGTCGAGCCAGAGCCTGCTGCTGATGGACAGTGCCGACATCACCATCCACCGGGATGGCTCTCTCAGCGCCAAACACGCTGGTAAGGCGGCCTCCACACTTGCCCCAAAGACACACGTGCACTCTCCGTTTAGGAAATGAAGAGGAAGGGGCCATGTTCTGGGTTGTTTTACTCGGTTAGTTTTTCACCATGCTCTGAGCAGAGTTGGTTTAGATGGTGATGGAGCCGCAGTTCCTTTGGCCATCTGTGGCTCGCCTGTGTTCTCAGCCCTGGAGCCAGCCTCACGGAGCCCCCTTACTCTGCTGCGTTCTTGCAGGTTGGAGGGGGTGGGGGCCAGTCTGGCTATGGAGCTGGGCATCCAGCGATGGGTGGAGCTGGGCCAGGGGGCATCCTCCCAACCCTGCCCCATGGGAGGGTCTGGAACCGGCATGGGCTGGACCCAGTTGTGAATAGCACCCCACACCTGCTGGAGGGGCCAGCTGCCCATGCAGCAAGTGGGTGGGACTGAAAATGCACCCTTGAAAACAAAGGCAATCTGGCGGCAATGGAACAAGTCTCTGAACTTTTGAAGAGGCCAGGGCCTGACGGCCGTCTGCTTTCTGTCTTTCAGCACCTGTCTCCTTTCAGCGAACCCCAGCTGGTGCATCCCGAGAAGGAGAAGGCCCCGGGCACAGGGATAGCCTGCAGCCCCCGGCACCACGTCCAGGGTGCCTGGGAAGCCTGGGGTCCCACTGCCAAGGCAGGCCGTCCCCCTCCTGTGCTCCTGTGCGCACGCCAGGAGCTGCAGTGAGACTGGACCCCTCGGTGACCCCGCGGTTGAGCCAGGCCCAGCACCTGTGGAACCTGAGCAGTCTCAGCCTAGAACAACCCGACCGCCTCCACGCAGGCGGCAGTGGCGGCAAGCATGCTGCGCCTCTTAGGTTCACATCTAAGATCTCAAATGGTGGCTGTGACTTGCCGGCCAAGAGCACAGTGCCAGGACAGGGCCCGAAACCAGCTCCCAGGAGGGCGGACATCTCCGAGCTTCCCCGGATACCAAAGATAAGAAGGGACGGTTGTGGGCGGGCGGACTCAGCCCCAGCCCCGACAGGCAGGCAGCCTGTAGAGATCCCCAGCTCCTGCATCAGCCGGCTAACGGGCAGGGAGGGCCCTGGGCAGCCTGGCCTCGGCGCCCGGGTGGAGGGCGAGCCCCGTGGCAGGGGCTCCCAGGAGCCCAGTGTGCACTCTGGGGGCGGCGCCCAGTCCCCCACCCCACTGGGACCCTCGAGGGGGAAGGGCAGTAGCTCGACCTTCGAGAGCTTCAGGATCAATATCCCAGGGAACGCGGCGCACGCCAGCAGACTCGCCCACCCCGGCTTCTGCCACACGTTCCGGCCTGTCGAGAACAAGGTGCAGCGGAAAGAGAACCCCTCGCCCCTCTTCTCCCTCAGGAAGACGAAGCAGCTCAAGAGTGAGATCTATGACCCCTTCGACCCCACAGGATCAGACTCCAGCTCCGCAGGCAGCAGCCCCGAGCCCCGGGGTTCCGGCCTCCTGCCCTCAGAGATCACCCGAACCATCTCCGTAGGCAGCCCCAGGACTCCACCCTTGCAGACTGTGCGCTGCGTCACCTCCTACACAGTGGAGACCACCTTTGGGGTGGAGCCCGAGCCCTCCTGGGGGCCTTCAGCCAGCGCGCACAAGCTCCAGGGAGAGGGGCCTGCTGATGAGCTGGTCGAAGAGGAGGAGGGGTCGGCCAGGGGCCCCGGCTCAGCCCCTCGGGCTCAGGGGCCGTCCCCGTCCCAGCTGGAGCCCTGGGAGGACGTGGACCAGCCGTCCCGCAGCACCTTCTTTGGCTCAGAAGAGCGGATGGTGACTTGTGTGACCCTGACAGAGCCAGATGCCCCGCCGCCGCCTACCACCCACAGGATCGTGGAGCTGCGGTCCCGCTCCCGCTCCACTTCCAGCTCCCGTGGCAGGAAGAAGGACGAGAGGAAGCAGGCCACCGCCCGGGCACACAGGAGGACCCACTCCGGCTCCTGCTCCGGGGACGGGAGCTCCAGGTCTGTGTCGCCACTGGTGGGTGAGGACCACACCAAGAAGCACCGGCCCAAGGTCAGGGCTCGGAGGTCTTCCAGCGACCGTTCCAGCAGCCTTGAGCGAGCCAAGCGGAAGAAGGCCAAGGACAAGAGCAGGGAGAGAAAGAGGGACTCCTGGGGCCGAGGCCGGCGGAGGTCCAGGTCCCGTTCCGGCAGCCCCGGCAGCTCTTCTCACGAGCACCGTGACAGCCGGAGGAGGAAGAAGAGGCGGTCAGGGTCTAGGTCTCAGGGGCGGGGGTGCTCTCCCCCCAGCAGCCTGGAAAGGGCCTGGAGGCCCCGCCCTCCCAGGGGAAGGAGTCATGAAAGGCCCCGAGATGCATGGGGCTCCCGGGAGAGGAGGAAGCACAGGTCCAGGTCCCCTAGGTCCCCCAGCACAGAACACAGGTCCCGGGAGCATCGGCAGCCTCGTTCCCGAGAGAAGAGGCCTCGGCCCCGCTCCCCAGAGAGGAAGTTGCCCGTGAAGGAGGCTTCCCCACCACCCCCTCCCCAGGAGGAGCTGGGGCCAGGCAGGGAGCATCCAGCCAGGCTGCCAGGGGAGGGTACCTGGTCAGAAGGAGCCAAGGCCCACCAGCCCCCCTCACAGGCCCCCCTGGTCCCAGAGGTGCCAGCTGAGTGTCCACTTGAGGACCTGGATTACGGTGACTCTGTGGAGGCGGGACACGTCTTTGAAGACTTCTTGAGTGAGGGCGTCCTCTCGCAGCTGGACGACATGAGCTCCCCACCTTCCCCAGAGAGCACTGACTCCTCCCCGGAGCGGGGTCCCCCTCCCTGCCTCACCCTGCCCACCCCCAGCCAGCAGCCAGGCACCAGCCTGGCTGGGGCCGAACTCAGGAGGGAGGTGCCACCAGTCCACAGTGAAGATGCTGTGCAGCCTCCACCCTGGGCAGAGGGTCCCCAAGGGAAGGTCTCATTCCTGCAGGACCAGGCCACGGCTGTGACACCTGGCATCCTGGGAGACCAGGCCACAGGCAGGGCGCTGGTGGGGCAGGAGGAAGGCCCCTGTCAGACGGCTGTGCTACGGGCTAAAGCCCCTGTGAAGAGGGTCACCTGGAACCTGCAGGGGGCAGCAGGCAGCGCCCTGGCCGAGGACAGAGGCCTGCGTGAGTGGGGTGCTCCTGCAGCCCATAGGATGGGCTGGGGTGGTGTGTAGCATGCATGGAGTGGCCACCATGGGAACCTTCTTCCTGGGCAGCTCACTTGGTCACACTAGTCAGGCGGCTGTAGTGCAGCCTGTGGTCCTTGTTGCTGGGATGCTTCTCTGGAACTTTCCACCCAGGAAATAGCCTTTCGTAGTGGCATGGAAGCACTCACCTGCCCTGTGTTGCCCTCAGGGATGCTGCTTCACAGGCCGCAGCAGCCCCGGGAAGAATCCTGGGGACCCGAAGACGGGGGCCCTCTGGTGGACACCCAGCAGGCACCCTTCCCCGAGCCCCATCTTCCTAGCCAAAGGCTTCCAGAGCCTGGCTTCCCCAATGCTGACCTGTCTCAGGTGGGTGCCTGGGCTGGAGGGAGGTGACCTTGCACTTGGGCCAAGTAGGCTGGCAGCCTCCCAGCACCAACCCTTTCTGCTGCGGCTCTTCATGGTGCACAAGTGGAGGGGGGGCTGCCAGCACGGAACCGCACCCAGCGGGCTGTGTCTGTGCCCAGGTTTATAGCCCCAACCTGCCTCCTGCCCTGGCTCTGCCTGCAAGTGTCCCGCCCTTCACGCCAGTGAGTGAGCCCTCGGTCCAGCTAACCCTGCAGGGCAGCCTTCCTCTGGCTAGCTATGGGGTGGCCCCAAGCCCAGCCCCAGTGCTAGTGCCCATCGGCCTGACCACAGCCTCAGAGCTGGCTGGCCACACCGCTGCCACCAACAACTCAGAGGAGAGGTCAGCTGCTCCCCAGCCAGCCACAGAGAAGGCCAAGAATGAGGAGGTGAGTTCCACCCCTCCTTCCTCCAGGGCAGCCCAGGCAGGACAGTGGGAAGCACTGTCTCTCTCTCCAAAGGGAGAGAGACAGGCCTCTGTGTGTGCGCCGCTCACGTGCATGTCCTCACCCCTAGTACATGAAGAAGCTGCACATGCAAGAGCGGGCAGTGGAGGAGGTGAAGCTGGCCATCAAGCCCTTCTACCAGAAGAGGGAGGTGACCAAAGAGGAATATAAGGACATCCTCCGGAAGGCCGTTCAGAAGGTGGGCAGCTGGTAGGGCCATGCCATCTCACTGAGGCAGACCGCCAGGGTGTTGGAGCAGGGGAGGGTGCAGCCAGGGCAACTCGGCACTCGGGAGTGCTGGGGTGTCAGGACAGTGTCCTTGTTACTTGTGAAGGTGGCTGAATCACAGAGGACAGCGGTAGCCTGAGGTGTCTCCAGCTGTCTTGGTGGAACCCTCAGTGGCCCTAAAGGACCTCTGGGTAATTGTGCCTCCCCTCACCCCAGATCTGCCACAGCAAAAGCGGGGAGATCAACCCTGTGAAGGTGGGCAACCTGGTGAAGGCGTACGTGGGCAAGTACAGGCACATGCGCAGGCGCCGGAGGCCCGAGGCTGGCGAGGAGCCTGCTGCCCAGGGCACCGAGGGCTGAGGCCACACTGTCCACAGCGCCCTGAGGGCTGCCGTCCTGGTTCCCAGCAGGGCTGTTGGGAGTGGCAGAAGCAGAAGACTCTGGGGACACACCACACTGTTTTCAGGGTTCCTGTGGCCACACGTGGTCTGTGCACCTGTCCTGTTCAACTTAAATTGGACTTTTTTATATGTATATTATAGATATACTGTTTCATTGTGTTCTAATTTATCAAAAACAAATTATCTTCAGAAACTTCTTGGCTGGCTCAGTGCCTGAACAGTGCGCCCTTTGCCAAAGTGGGGGCCTTAGCTGGTAGAGGGGCTGCCTGTGTCTCACTTAGGTGACCCCACTGTCTTTGCTGGTAATGGCCTGTCAGCAACGGCTCCAGTGTCCAATCGGTGCCACCACCTCCGGCAGGCAGAGCACTGTGCACACGGGTTTTGAAGGCCAGGGCCACCAGCCACCAGGGAGGTCCCAGGTGCCACAGCATGCCTGGCAGGAGCCGCTGCCCCAGGGCGGCCGGTGCTCTTTGGTAGTTGATTCTGAAGTGTGTGGCCTGAGTTTCTTCATCATGAAGACAGAGAAAGTGGGTGTCCACTTCCTGCTCCGGCCCCACCCTGAGCTCCCCCAAAACAGGAGGCCTGCACCAGTTCTTGGTCCTCTTTATTGCATCAGGGAGGGGCCCGGCCCACCTCCCTGCTCCATCTCCATCAGGACGTGCTCCAGGTCCTCAAGCAGGCTGTTGAAGCTGGACAGGCAGAGGTCGAGGCTGCTGATGTCCAGGGAGGATGCACCTTCACGCTGGGCGCCCTCCAGGTACATGCGGCACAGCCAGGGCTCCAGCTGCAGGAGGGGTACAGTGAGCTGGACTGGACTGGGGCGGCCAGGCCTCCCCTGCCTGGGGCCCTGCGCCTCACCTTCACCAGGACCAGGCTCCTCTCCTTAGGCCTCCCGGCTGACAAGTCCTGTCCAAAGCCCAGGTAGATGGTGTAGTGCGGGGACCACTGGCGCCGGCGATCCCGGAATTCCACCAGCTCTGCAGGATGTGGCTCTGGTGAGGGGTGGGGCCGGGTGGGGCAGGGAGGACATCAGCCCCAGGTCGGTGCATCACTGACCTCTGAAGAAGGTGCCAAAGTCGAAGATGGGGGTGTCACAGTTCCTCTGCAGCAGGCGGGCAGGGCTGGAGGGGCTATCTGAGCCCAGGGGGCTGCCCACCTCCCAGTAGACCTTACACTTGCCCCCACGCCGGGCCCACAGCCCAGACCCCCGCAGGTCGAGCTGCAGGCCCGGGGCCACGTGCTGCAGCAGCTTCTCCGTGTACTGCAGCTGCTTCTGGTCCGGGAGCTCTGCTGGGCTGGGGAAGGCCACCAGCTGTGGTGCCAAGGCCTGAGCCGCCAGTTTCGGGGGTCCATACAGGAGCACACAGCTTGGGCGCCCGACCACCTGCTGCAGGACTGTCCGGCCCTTGTACAGGATGGTCACGTGCAGGGCCCCCAGGCCAGGCTCTGCATGGGGCTGGAGTGTGGGGCAGGGGGGCCCCCCCATCGGGGTGCAGGTGCTCAGGGTGGGTTCAGTGCATGGCTCCGCCTCCAGAGGGAGCTGCCAGGTCTCTGGGGCTGGGCCTGTGGCAGGAGGAAAGCCTGAGCTGGCACCTGGTCCCCCAGCCCCTCTCCCTCCACACACCCCTGGCTCTTCACCTGTCATCTGGGCCTGGAGCTGTGAGCTGGGGCTGGGGTCCACCTCCACAGCCCACGGAAAGTACATCTCAGTAGGGAGCTCTGGACCTGAGAACAAGGACCAGAACCGCTGCACGGTCTCAGCCTGGCCAGCACTTGCCCTCCTGGCCTCAGCCCCCTGTGGCTCTGCTGTTCTGCCTTCCTCTCCCCTTGCCCAGAATCCTCCAGGGCAGAGCATCCCTGTCCAACACAGCCCCTCACCAGAAACCTCTGGAGGGCCTGGGTCTGCCCGCTGCACAGCTTCCAGCAGCTGGTCCTCCAGGCAGCTCTGGAGGGCCTGAAGCAGGAGGTCCTCCGTGTGGTCTACGGGGCCTGGGAGGGGGTATGAGGTGCCGGGCACGGGGCTCAGCCTGGCTGGCCTGGGCCCCAGACTCGCAGCAGCACCTCCTGCTAGGCACAGCCCAGGCAGCCCATCCTGCAGGGGAAAACAGTGCCAGCATAAGCAGCCCCCAGCCCAGTGAGGGGGCAGCCCCCACCCAGGAGCAAGGAGGGCAGAGCAGCCTTACCCTCCTGAGTGGGGCATCTTCAAGGGCCTTGTCCTCCCTCTGGTTGGTGTCTGGACCTACTGAGGGAGAAGTGGGATGGGGGCAGCTAGGGAACCTGAGACACCAAACTGCCCCTGCCCCTCCCCTAGTCCCAACAGGTCCCATTAGCTCCCTCCCCAGCATGCTCCTCCCACCCTACACCATCCCTTCCCCACCCAAGTTTCTAAAAACAAGGGAGCCCGGTAGATTCCCCTGGAAAGCGCGACACCCCAGCACCCTGCGCAGCGCTGCCCCTCTGCCCTGGCCTTCAAGCTTCCCCGCTGCTCACCTCTTTGGCCCTGGGCAGATCGGAGGGCAAACACCTTGTGTGGGTCTGTGGGGTCTCCCGAGTTGTCTTGCACCATCATGAAACGCTTCGTGCTGTCCAGGGCGCAGCGGAAGTTGGTTTTCCAGCTGGCCCGGAGCGGGCCCTCCGCGGCAGCTGGCGGGTCTCCTGCGCCTCTGCTGGGCGGCCACCTGCCACGGGCCACGGCCCAGGCCTGGGGAGGGAAACCAGAGGATGTGGGCCTTGGGGGCACGGGCCCAGCGGACCCTCCCACCCCGGGCTGGCTGGGGTCCCACCTTGAAGATACGGGAATCTGCCTCGCCCAGGTCTTTGCGCGCGAAGTGCTTCCAGGGCACGCGGAAGAACGTGCGGGCCGTGTCCAGCCACCGCAGCCCCTCATAGCGGCCGCTGCTGACCTCACCCAGAAGCCAATCTGCGAAGAGCACGCGCGGGGCCCCCCTGCGGATGGAGTAGCAAATGGGTCAGAGCACCGGGCACACTGGGCGGGCCCAGCACGGGCAAGCGGCCTGCTCTCACCTCTCAGGGTCCGCGGCCATGGTAGTCAGCTGGTCCCACGGGCGGGGCTGGGGTGGCTCCGAGGCTGCCACAGAAGTGCGGCCAGGTGTCACAGTGTGGCCCAGTCGTTACAGGCGTTGGGGTCACAGATGCGGGTCGAGGGCTTATAGCCACGACGCTGCCCAGGTGTGGATTTCTTGGCAAAGGTGGCGATGGATGTGAGTACAGGTGTGGCGGCGCGCACACGTGAAGTCACAGGTGTTGAGCCAGAGTACCGGCCTGGAGGGTGCGCAGGCCGGGCCCTGCAGAGACGGGACGGGAAGCCGCTGGAGGGCCTGGCACTGGGAAAGTGAAACCGCGAAGCCACGACTCGCGGGAAAGCGAAACCAACCCTCCACCCCAGCAAGGCTAGCGCATCCCCGTCCCGATCACCACCACCACCACCACCCCCCGCCCGTGCCAGTGACCCTCGCCTCCGCCTCGAACCGGGAGCTGCCTCTCTGGCTCCGCGTGGGCAGGGGTCCTGCGTACCTGGAACCGGAGCCGCCGGCGCGGATAGTTCAGTTTCGCCGAGAAGCCGGGAACCGGCGTTTTTATACTGGGACGACCGGGGGCGGGGCGGGGCGGAGCCCGCGGGCAGCCCAGGATGTCACGTGCTGCTTCGGTCTGTGCTGGGCGGGCTGCGGGATGAGGAAGGTGTGAGTCGCGGGCGCGTCCAGGCTCTCTGGTGAGGGCGCGAACGAAGGCTGGGGTCAGTGGCGGGGGTATCGCGGAGGG
>PVKM010006917.1:0-42879 GCA_004027735.1 Carollia perspicillata | reverse complement strand
ACCTTGCTGTTGACCTTCCAGCCTCTAGAACTATGAGACAATACATTTCTGTTTTAAGCCACTCGGTTACATCAGAACTAGCAAACTAATGCAAATAGTAGGTTCTTTAAGTTAAGATATAGATTGTTTATCTAGTTCTTCCAACACATAAAGGTACAAAGTTGGAAATTAACATCTTTTGGGCATCATCCCTTGTAACATTATCTCACTTAACTATCACATTTCTGTAATGTAAGTCCTCTCATCCTTATTGTACACATAAATAAACTGAGACTCTGGTTAAATAACCAGTCCAATCTGTAGAATTAGAATTCTAATCCCTATTTTGTCTGATCCCTAGTCCATGTGCTTTCTTTTACACCTGATGTCCTGCAAACATCAGATGTTGAAGAAGACGGAAATGCAGGTGTAATGGTTAGCTGATGAGTTACCTGGATCCCATCTTCAACCTTACTTCCAGTTTACCATGTAAGGGTAATATTCACAGTTCTAGGCATTAGGACTTAGGTATCTTTGGGAAAGGAGGTATTCTGCTCACTTCAGGGTCTAAGGCATGTTATATGGGGCCTCTAACAAATCTAAATAGAAGAATCACTGCAGAATTCTTTAGGGTTTTGGAATGAAGCCATTTCATTTTTCCCAACTGTTTGTTCTCCTGTTGGGAAATAGCTAATGGTTTGACTTGCGACCAACTCTCATGGAACATCAAGTGAAAATGTGTCGGAAGACAATTCTCTGTGGGTCCCTTGTGTTTCTGAGCATCTTGTTCTTGGGTCTATCTACCAGACTCTTTTTAAGGATGATTCCATAGAGAATAGCCTGGGAAGATAGAAAGTATGTGTCCTTTCAGTATAAAGGTTGGGCATATTTGCTAATAGCCCCTTTAAAAGATTGGGGTTTCTTAAGTGTGGGACTTCCCAGCTGTGACACAGGCCCGCTGTGTGAGCGGCATCCACTGGGGCCCGTAGAACTTTGGAGAAAAAGGGAACAGAGACAAACACAAAACTTTGTCTGTCTACTCTGCCAAGTCCTTCATCTCTAACCCAGGAATTGTGTATCTTCCACTAGCATCTGTGAAACTGTAGCAGTCTAGCTTGTTTGTGTATCAGAGAATAAAATCGCAGACCCTTTCAGTTTATAACAGCTTTGGTGACAAGGATGGGGTGCTGACAGAAACATAGCTTTCTGGAAGAGGAAAGGGCAAGGGTCCTTTATGAGCTGGTTTAGGGGGTCTGAGAAGCCTCCCCAGAGTTCAGTAGCAAATGCTGTCCCCCACATGGTGAATGAAGTGGTGGAGTAAGGGTCTCCTACTGTCTTGCCTTTCAGTGAGGCTGAGAGCCAGCATGTAGAAAAAAAATAAGCTACCTCATGGTGCATTTATTGTTGTTCACTCCCCTTCAGGCAGGAGGAGGAAGAGCCAAGGAGTCTCTAAATCTAATACAGAGACCTGAATGGAACACAGGCATTAGAAGTCCTTCTGGTTGAGCCATGATGCAGTTATTGAAAACCCCAAGTGCCTTGCTTACTGGCACCACAAGTAAATGTCTTGCTTTCATGAGGTCCGTCTCTGTCTGTCTCTGTCTCTGTTTCTGTTATTTCTGTCTCTGTCTCTCCAACTCTGTTCCTTCACTCTCTCACTCTCACTAGACCCCAAACTCACCTACTTCCTGAGTATACTGGGAAATACCAAAGAGGGAAGCATTCTATCTTCTATGGCCGTGGCCCTGTTACAAACAAGAGTCCGGTCTTCATTCTACACAGACCTGAAGAAGTGGTGTTTGGATCCCGCTGATGGGTTTTAGGCAGGGATCACAGTGGAGGAGACCAGCTAACAAGATCTGTTGTATAGGGCTTGGCCAATTCTAAGTATCATTTTTGTTTCTTCTACAAATTGATGTGTTGTCTGCTTGTACATTCTGGCTGTATAAACGCCCAAGGAGATTATCCCAATCTAGAAAGAGTTGCAGGTAAAGAAATGTTAGTGGGGCTTTGGGATTAAATATAAGCATTATTCTGCCCTCTGATACCTGAAATTTTCACTATAGAGCCCACATCCTCCTTTCTTTTGGCAATTCAGAATTCTCAGTCTCGATAACCCTGAGAAGGGTACTATCACACTTCTGTCAACAAGAGTTGTTGACTAACCCTGAGAAACTCAGGCCTACGAAGCAAACCTTGGGACTAGAACGATGGATTCATAATGCTCAGTCTATATAGCTAGCAGTTCCTCATCATCAACAAGGAGGTGCAACACCTCATTGGGTCCTTTCGTTAATGGAAATGGTGCAAGTCTCTGGAACTGATGCTTTTGTCAATTGGAGCCTCTAACAAAGGGAGGCAGCCTCCGCCTGGAGGCAGCATTGGGGCTTTAAACTTGTGGCCTCTCTGATGTGTCTACTAGGTTCACACCTTTGGAAAAAAGGGTGCTAGATTTTTACTGAACGCTAATCAAACTTAATGTGTAGGCCATGGAGGTCTTGTGACTTTCTAACTTGACATCATTTTTAGGTGGCTTAATTTAGACTCAATGACCAACGAAATGGGAAAGGCTGAAAAAGCATGTTTCTCAAATGGGAATGATATATTCAGGAGTGCACTCTGCCTGGCCCCAGTGGCCTGTCAGTTTTATACACACAAAAAATGGCAGGTATTTTTTTGGAGGAAACTTCATTCTTACCTCTTCCATGTGAAATGAAACCACTGGCTAATAGGAAACTTGATTTTCAAAGATACTCTTAAATGCCTGGACCTGGTTCACCAATGTCAACACTTTTCTTCAAGCTACTAATCAGCTGACTTCAGACATACCATAGGACAAGGATGTCAAACATCAGCCTCATGGTGGCCTTCAAAGGGCTGAATGTCATTTTAGGGCTGTATAAATGTAACTACTCCTGAACAGTAAAGCGAGAGCTCAGCACTGCCACTGGGTAGAAACAAGATGCCGGGCCGGATATAAAACAAGGTGGAGGCCGGATTCAGCCCACAGGCCTTGTGTTCGCCACCTGTGCCATAGGTGCTCTTGAACTTACTATGTGTCATGTTTTTGCCTTTTCAGATCATTGATAATGTACATTTATCTCTCTCTCTCTCACATACACACCCCCCCACACACTATCTTTCTTAGCTCCCCTTCCCTTAGACCATAAACCTTAGTAATGCAATTTGGTCATTGATTGCTGCCCTCTCCAAAAGGAACATTCTTTTTCATCTACTTCTGTAGGGATTTTCAGGAGTGGTTGGGAGTCAAATGGATTTAACTTAAAAATTCAGAATTCCATTTTGAACATTATTGGGGATGATGCAACTTTATTTTCCCTAACAGTAATCCCTGTCTAGCCTGGTTGGTACATTTTCTAGGTGGCAGCCTGGACAGAAGGGGGCCAATGGGAATCAAACTTAATTCTGCTTAAATTTTAAAGAAGTGCTGTTGAGTGTCTTGTGCCTGACCCCTCTCACCAAAAAGATTGGATACAAGTAAAGAATGACTAGGAAAAAATAAAGTTACAGCTCCTGAAATGGGACACACTGATTTGTGACAAGAGAAAGAAAACAACAGTCTGAAACCTGGAGAGGGGCCACCTTTTGCCCTGGAAAATATGGGACAGGGAGGGACATGGATGATCATGGTGTCTTTCTCCAGAAGGACAACATCCTCGTTCAGCTCTCCCAAACTGTTGCAAATGCCTTCAGATGAATTGACTGCTGGGTCTGCCATCACTTGCATGGTGGCTTTGACCATGATTTCATTGTCAGTCCCTTTAACCTTAGCTTGAAGTCTATCAGAGACAGCACACTTATCAACATCTGTGGTGTTGCCTGCCCCCATTCTCAGTCACTTAACAGGGTAGATTAATGCCACCCAGCTGGTGTCATGGACGAATGGAACAAATCAGAACTGGCTCCCCTCAGGCAGTCTCTCCATCAAGTACTGGACTCAGTTATTCAAAACGAACTACTAATTATAAGACCCTTATACAGACAAGAAACCACATAGAAAGTACTGTTAACCTATGCTACCCATGGATGTAAGTGTCACTGAATGTCCCAACACTTGTACATACTTTTTTTTTTCAGAAGGAACACCACATCTACACTCAGGATGATACTTCTTTTGTGGTAGACATTCATTCATTTGCTTGCCTCTGTAAAACACAAACCCACTGTATATACAGCATCCATTTAGGACTCCCTCCATATCTTCCCTATGGGATGGATACAAACATCAAAATGATACAAGTGGGCTATTTACTGTGCCATGAGTAGTAAAGTCCTGACCCAGGAGTCTTGTATCTTCTGCCAGCATCTACATTAAAACTGCAGACCAACTTCTTAGCCACAAGCAGGATAAAAACTTAGCTCTTTTGTAGTTATTGCAAGTTACCATCATGAACTGGGTATAAGCACCCCTTCTGACTATGAAGTTAAAGAAACAGAAATCTAATGGCAATAGTGCCAATGGATAAGTAATAAGCTAACCTAGAAGGTAAAAGTTAGTTGCATGAGCCGATTACCCCCCTTAGCTTTTCTAGTGCTTTATTGCTTTCTCTCTCTCTCTTTTTTTTTAAATTGGTATGACTTTATGGAGAATCTCCTATGATTAGTTGGCTGGGAATGAAGAAACATGAAGCCTACTTTATTAACTTTTCTTGATGTGTTAACACAAGCTGAAGTGGACCGAGGTGGTATACAGCCCCATTTCAGCATGACTCTGATATCTTCCCAGTGGGGAAATGTCTTCACGTGGAAAGAGAGGAAGAGTAAACTGAGGTCAGGTTGTACAGTGATTCCTGCCTAAGACTTTAGTCCATATGTAGAATTCTAAAAGTAGGACAAGAGCACAAGAATAGCCATATCTTATGGGATCGCTCAGGTAACAATGGTCTATGTGTTTTATAGAAACCAATAGCCCTGAATTCTCAGTAACTTTCAAACTCTGATCTCACTTTCTCTGGCTTGATTTTATCTAGGTACCTTACCAAACCTGCTCTTTTGTTATGACATCATGCGTTAAAAACTAACTTCTCCAAATAAGTTTTCTCAGTATATTCAGTTCATTCAACAAGTATTTTCTTAAGCTCTTACAATTTGTTTAGTATTGCCTTATGATTAAGGGAATGGATAGATGTGCAGGCTGACTCCTGTCCTTATATCGTTGGCAATTACAGCATGTTTTCCCATTCATTCAGTAAAGACTTCACTCAAACCTCTAAAATCTTTCAGTCTGAAGGAAATGCTGAAAGACCCGTAGTTGGAATAACATCTTTTAGGGTAGCAAAAAGACAATATTAGCATAAAGATATTCTAGCACCAATAGACTGCCACCCCCTCTGAACCACCTAAATGCAGTTAAATATAGATATTAAACCAGAAAGTCATATTTTGTTTAATTTGGGGTTCTTTATGTTTCTTACTGACAGTGTTATAAGCTGTTCAGTTTCTTCTCTGAAAAGTTTGAATGCTGGTGTCTCTAAGAGATTTAAATTTTTAACTTTGTATTTCTATTTCATTTAATAAGCACTTTTCACAAACCATCATTTCAACTCTTTGCTCAAGAAAAGTTTTGTTATAACATTTCACCTAATTTTGGAAGACATTTTTTTAAAAACTAGTTTCCAACAGGCAAGGAAATTATCATCTACTGCAACATTAACTAGAATGAAGTTAAAAATAGTACAACTTATTTTATAAACTGGCATTTTCTTTACAATTCTTCCCAGTGTTTTTCTTTCTTTTTTTTAACAATTTATGTTATAAACTTTTTTTTAAAAACTTCACAATAATGATATAACTGCTGCACAGCTAGGTTATAATAATTGCACAGCAAAGATTTCCAAGCATCTCACTCTTTGTGCAATATCTTTTTTTTACTCCCTGAGAGAAGGTTATTGTATAATAATTACACACCTTGTTATACCCTATTACTTTAGTATTGTACACTCTTCTCTGTTACCTTGTTAGCAAAGAGGATGGGCTGCAATGGAGGACTAATAGCAAGTATTGACAGGAATAAGCCCATAATAATTTCTGGCTCCAAGCAAAGGTGTTGATTATGATTAATATAATTAGATTAAACTAATGAGAAAGAAAAATACAAGTACTATGTTCAAGCCCCTCCATATTTCTTTCTTCTTTCTATCCATAATGAAACACTGTTACCAGGGAAGAGTTGAGAATGGCCATGGGAAGGACAGCTAGAGAGGAGAGAGAGACAGCGAGACATGAATCAGGGGAAGGGCTCCATTTCTTCCTCCATATCTAACTTCCTTACTATTGAAATTCTGGTTATCACCCATGCATAAAATTATGAAAATAATACATATACCATCTATTATTGTCTTCTCCCAATGTTCACATCCTTTGTCTTATATATTTCAGTGAGTTAACTGCCAATGATTAAAACATGCCATCTCAATTTCCACTCTCATAACTTAGACTTTACTCCTTATGATCAGATGAGCCCTAGCACACAGTTTCCGTTGATCAATAGGTAAGATAAAACCCGGTCGTACAGAAACTCACTTACTCAAATACTACTTATTAAATGCCATTATGGTCCAGCCACTGGTTTAAGACAACACATTTATTGGTGAGTAAGATAGATATAAATTCATGTCATCATAAAGCTTCTAGTGTGGGAGGAGATAAATGCTGAACAAGAAATTAACGTGAAAAATGTCATGAAGCAGAGGTCCAGATGGGAGCAAGGAATAGGGACCTAAAATACTCTGGAGCGGGACCAATTGATTTCGACAAAGTGAATAAAGTCTTCCTGGTAGAACACTTTAATCACTGCAGCCTAATAGAAGTTAGTGAAAATGTTTGGGGGTGGGAAAGGAGAGTAGATGGAGATTAGAAACAACAATTCCACAAATAAAACATGTGCAGAGAGGTGGAGAAAAGCCTGCTGCAATCCATGGGCTTAAAAAGGGTTCATGTATAACGGGAGCATTGAGAACAAGTCGGGCATTCTTCAAAGGAGTTTCTTAAATCTCTGTCCTAAGCCCTTTTTTTCCTCTCATTTATGCTGTTTCTATAGCTTCAAGGGACCATGGCTTTTATTATGACCTACAAGAAAACGGTTCCCAATTCTATTTCAGTAGATCAGATATCTCTGAATTCTACATCATTATATTCCAGTTTATTGAAGGTCATCAACTTACTGTTGCAAAAGTACCTCAAAGTCCATATGTATAAAATCATGCATATCATCCTCCCCTGGGAAGCATTCTCTTCTAGTGTTCCCTGTCTTTCCGTTATCTTGTCTCATAAACCAGAAAATGAGGAGTCATTTTGGACAAGTAAGTCTATTTTCCTTCCCTACTGCATCTAATCTATAATCAAATATGTTAATTTTACTTCTTTCTTATCTCTTGAGTGGGTCTATTTATCTGTGCCTCGCCCACCACCTTAGTCTGAGCAATCATCAGCTCACTTCTAATAGAGACCTCACTTCCTGGCTCTCTTGCATCCATTTTCCGGTCACACCATATATTTTTCTCCAAACTGCAACATTGAAATTATTCCATTCACTATAAATTATTTACTTCTGCTTAGAATGGAGAAAGTTAGGAAGAAAATAATTTTCACCCTTACAAAAAAAAAAAAACAACAAAAATACTGGACAATCTTCAAATTCACATATTTTTTGAACTACTTATAGAGCAAAGGTCATAGGACAAACAACTAACCTGAGATTTAAGGAAGACAGTTGCATGCAAAGAGAGACGTGATTTTAACTTTACCTTATCTGAGGCAGATGCCACAAAGTAGTGGTAAGAATAGTTCAGCTAATTTTTTAAAGGAATTGGTCAATTTCTTAAAAGTTTTTCATTTTTGAAGTCTGAGCTAACAAGAGAATAGAACTCTTAGGGAACACCGATATGTGAGTACAAAAGAATCCAAAGAAAGCATCACTTTTAGTGCTGTGGGAAGAGGGAAAGTAACAGCAGGCACGGTGAGAAAGACACGAACATCACCACCACCTCTCCCTGTCTTCGTCATTGAACAAAGGTCTTAAAGTGCTGTGAGAAGGGCATCAAACAGCAGCCTTCTTAGTAGAACTACTTCCAACAATCAGTTGGCTAGGTGGCTTTTTTATGCTTGGTGAAATATGAAAAACCAGATATGTGATCATAATGGGCTTCTAGTTAAAATAAATTTCTGACTTGTAGAAGTATGCTCTAAAAATACAAGCTGACTCTTTAAATGTTGAAAAAAATAACTCATTGCCTGTGGGGGAGGGCAACAGGAAAAAGCCCTCTACCCTTGGGCTAGTGGCAGAATGTGTGCTATGCCAAGAAGTAAAGCCGGGATAGGGCCGCGGCACTGAGAAGGCCACACAACCTAAGTCAAAGGGCAGAGTGCTTCCTAAGACTGAGGCTTCATCAGAAAAAGAGAAAAATAACTCCATACTCCCCCCTACCACCAAGCTAAAAGGTTTGAGGTAACAAATAACAAATACTGACCGGAAAAAAAAAAACAGCTAGATAAGAGCATGAAAAGAGTCCCTCTCTTATAGAACAAAGGAAACACCTCTGAGATTGGAACGTGTATTGAGAAAAGTTCTTTGGGAAAACAGCTCTCACCCTAAACACAAAGTGATGTTGGAGAAATTTGAGATCAGTTGTAGACTTGTAATAACCATAGCAATAACAAGCCTCAAGTCTTGCTCAACTCTGAAAATGCAGACTCTAAATCTCACACTTATGTCCTAGAACAAGGAAAGTTATGACTAATTTTAGCCAGAAAATCTCAGTCTCTGTTGCTCTAAATATGGTGTTTAAATTTTAACAACAACAACAAAAAACAGGCATACAAAAATCAAGAAAAGTCAATACAATAGCAATAGACAACACGGTCTCTGATTTGAACCAGATTCAAACACGAGACTGATGGAGCTATCAACACACAAAAAATCAAGTGCTTTAATGGAAAAAGTGGGGGAAAAGCTAAGTGAGATACATTAGTTCAGCTTAGACAGAGAAAAGATTTCCAAAAATTAATCAAAATGCTATACATGAAAACTACAATAACAGAGATGAAGATTTCTTTCAGGGAGTGCATAAGTAGGCTCAACACAGCCAAAGGAAAAATAGGAGAAAAAGCAGAAACACAAATACACTGCAAAATACGTGAAGCAAAAACTAACAGAATGAAAGGGAGAAGTAGAGAATTCAACAATGACTGTTGGAGGCTTTAATACCTCACTTTTAATAATGAATAGAATAACTGAGCTTAAGATCAACAAGGAAACTGAAGACTGAAACAACTACGACCCCTCTAGATCTACCAGACAACAATGGAGCCGTCCACCTAATCTCAGCAGAACACATATTACTCTTAATTGCACATGGAATATTCTCCATGATAGACCATTATTGTGGGCTATAAAACAAGCCTTAATAAATTTAAAAGCATTGAAATACAGGATTCTTTCTCACCAGAATACAGTATAATTAGAAATCAATAAAAGAAGAAAATTTTGGGAATTCACAAGTATGTAGAAGTTGTCACAATCTTATATGATAACAAGTCAAAAGAATAATCAAAGAGAACTAGAATATACTTTGCTATGAATAGAAATGAGAAAACAATATACCAAAATCTATAAAGTGCAGCTTAAACAGTGCTTTGGGGAAAATGAAAGCTGCAAATTTCTATAATAAAAAAGAAGAAAGGTCTTAGATCAATACCATAGTATTCTGTCTTTAAAAACTAGAAAAAGAAACACAAACTAAACCTAAACCAAGGGCAAGAAAAGAAATAATAAAGGGTAAAATGAAAACAAATGATTTAAGAGAGTAGAAAGCTAATAGTGAATCTCAAAACCAAATGTTGTTTTTTTAAAAGGACCAACAAAATTGAAACTTTATCTATAGTGACTAAAGGAAGAGAGAAAAAAATTCAAATTAGCAAATTCAAAGACAGCAAAGAGGACATCACTACAATCCCTTTGAAATAAAAAGGATTATAAGAAAATAGTACAAATAACTGTATACTAACAAACTAGTGAAGCAAATCAAGAAGAAATAGAAAGCCTGAATACACCAATTGACAAGTATACAGAGTAGTTAGTAATTTTTTAAAAACTTCACTCAAAGAAAAGTCCCAAAACCAGATGCTTTCACTGGTGAATTCTACCAAACATATAAGGAAACACTTCAAAGAAATCAAGATGGGAACACTTCACAACTCACTAAATAAGTATTAACCTTTTATTAAAACCAGACAGATTTTGCCCAAGAAAACAGTAGACCAATATTGCTTATGAATATAGATGCAAAAGTCATCAAAAAAATTTCTAGTGAACTGGATTCAGTAATGCGTATAAGGAATTGATAGGTATGTCCGGCTTTTTGAAAGCTTGCATGTATCACTTCAGTTTATGAAAGACCTATATCAGTACCTGTTTTTGCTGACTAAAAGAAACCCAAAGAGGATTTTACTTGTACAAAAAAAAAAAAAAAAAGGCAAAAACCAAAAATATTGTTCAGCATTTGTTTTGCATCAAGCCATTATAAAGGCAGCACCTACCAGGAGCAGTGAGAGCAATGCCACCAAACTTCTTTCCCAAGAACTATGCTAAGCATGTCAGCATTGAGGTGCCATAGCTTTGAATGGTGTCTGTGAACATCTCTACTTTATCTAGCTTTATTCTGGGCATCTGTCAACAAGATGTGTCCTGAGGTATCAGATGTGCCCTGAGGTATCAGCCTAAGAGAGCTTGTAAAGGTATTAACACTTAGGGTAAAACTGGATGTAACAGTGCATTTGGTACGACTTGGCAGGATAGGTTTGGGTCTGGGAATGCTCAAAACTTTTTCCACATATATTAAGGATGTATGCTTTTGACTCTATGCTACTTCGACTTACAAAAGCTTTCATAAGAATGTACTACTTTTGAATAACTCTAACTGGGATTTATTCCAGAATGCAAGATTTGTACAATGCGCAAAAATCAATCAATGTAATACACCACAATAGCATAAAGTACAATAATACCTAATCATGTCAATAGACACAGAAAAAAAAATCTGACAAAGCCTAACACTCCTTTACAGTTAATACTCTCAACACACTAAGAATAAGAGTCTTCCTCAACCTAAAAGGGCAAATACAAAGATGCCCATAGCTGACATCCTACTTACTGCTGAAAAACTAAAAGCTTTTCTCCTAGTATCAGGAAGAGAAGAAGACAAGAATGTCAGCTTTTGACACTTCTATTCAATATTGTGCTGTAGGTTCTACCTAGGGTAATTAGACAATAAAGATAAATAAATGGTACCGGATTGAAAAGAAAAAAGTAAAACAATCTCTCTCTGCAGATGACATGATATAGAAAATCCTAAGGAAATCACCAAAAACCTATTAGAATTCATAAACAAGTTCAATAAATCTACATGATCGACACACAAAATTAAATCATATTACTATACTGTAGCAAGTAACATTCAAAACGTGAAATGAAGAAAACAATTTCTTTTATAATCGCATCAACAAGAATAAAATATTTTAAATTCAAAAACTAATTGTAAGACTTGTACACTTTAAACAATGAAGTATATTGGAAAGAAATTAAAGAAAATCTAAGCAAATAGAAAGAAATCCCAAAATCTATCTACAGATTCAATCTCTACCAGATTCCCAAATAACTTTTTTTTTGCAGAAATTGGCAGTATGATTCTAAAATTTATATGGAAATTCCAGGAACCCAGAATTTCTGAAGCAATCTTGAAGAAAACAAAGCACTAAGTTGAAGGACTTATGCTTCCTGGTTTCAAAACTTACTACAAAGTTATAGCAATTAAAACAGTATGACACTGACATGAGGACAGACACATAAAGCAATGAAATAGAGATCTCAGAAATAAACCCTTTTATATATACTCAATTGCTTTATAACAAGGGCGCCAAAATCATTCAATGGGCAAAGGAGAATCTTTTCAATAAATGGTGCAGGAGAAATTGGTCATCCATATGACAAAGAATGGGTTTCATCATCCTCCCATACTATATACTGTGGGCTTAAATGTAAGAACTAAAACTTTAAAACTCAAGAAAATAAGAGAGTAATCTTCTCACTTTGACTTAGGTAATGTTCTCTTAGCTATGACACTGAAATCACAAGTGACAAAAATGTGTATTGGACTACATCAAAATGAAAGCTTTTTTTGCTGCAAACCGTACCATCAGAAAGTGAAAAAACGACCCCCAAATGGAAGAAAATATTTACAAATTCTATATATGATGAGACTTGCATGTAAAATATGTGAAAAACACTTATAACTCAACAATAAAAAACAAATAACACTTTGAAAGTTTGTAAACTGTGTTTCTAGTTTTTACAAACTTGATGCTTTAACATCTGTCCTAAATGCATGTGCTGGACATGCCGTATTCTAGACAACTTGATTATATATCTGAATCACCAGCCTCTCTTAGGGCTTTTCTTCCATGGGGTGCAATTTTCAAATACATACCAATCAATCCAGAGTCCACACCTTCAGCTATCTCCTTTATCAGACTCTCACACACAAGGCCACCATCCACCTGCCCTGATCAACCTGGTAGCAATAACAGAGACATTCCCTATATCCCAGAGCCTGCTGAAATTATTCAAACTAACCAATCCTAAACTCGCTTGCCCTATCTTATCTGTTCTTCCTGTGGAAATTATATGCGCTTGCCCACAGTTTCCCCCATCTCATCTCTGCCTCATGACTGACCTTGGTGCTTCTCCACTGGACCTTTTCCAGCATGGCATGTTCCCTCCTCTTCGAAACTGTAACAAACTGCTGCCTGGCTAGTGTGGCTCAGTGGACTGAGCACCAGTCTGGGAACCAAAGGGTCCCTGGTTGGATTCCCAGTCAGGGCACACGCCTGAGTTGCAGGCCAGGTCCCCAGTAGTGGGTGTGCAGGGGACAACCACACACTGATATTTTTCTCCCTCTCTTCCTCTCTCCCTTCCCCTCTGTATAAAAATAAAGAAACAAAATCTTTAAAAAGAAAACAAAACTATAACAAACTGTCTCTTCAATGACAATTATCTCTTGATCTATGGGCCTTATTATTACCTCAAAATTGTATTAATACAGTATATTTAAAAATAAAAAATAGATCAAGAACTTAGATGATATATCTCTAAGAAGATATACAAATGGCTAAAAAATACATATAAAAGGATGCTGACCATAATTATTCATTAGGAAAATGAAAATGAAAATCACAATGAGATAACTACTTCACATCTACTTAGATGGTTATAATAAAAAGACAAGCACTAAGTATTCACAGGGATTCGAGGGAATCAGACCTTGCATACAATGCTGGTGGGAATGTAAAATGATGCAGCCACTAGGGAAAATCATTTGTTAGTGCCTCAAAATATTCATCATATCCTTACCGTATGACCTGGTATATCCATTTCTACTTATATGACCAAGAGAAAGAAAAGCACATGCCCACCCCAACATTTGTACATGAATGTTCATAGTGGCATTATTCATATTAACCAAGAGGCAGGAACAACCCAAATATCTATCATCTGATAAATGGATAAACTGATGTGCTACATCCATATAGTGGAATATTATTCAGCCATAAAAATAAAGAAAATGCTGCAGCATGAATGAACCTTTAAAACATTCTCCCATGATTCCATTTATAGAAATATGAAGAACAAGCAGGCTATAGAGACACAGAAAGTAGAATACTGGTTGCCTAGGGCTGTGGTGTCGGGTGAGAAGTTACTGCAGATGGGTATGGGGTGTATTTGGGGGAAAGAAAATGTAAAACTAGATTGTGTCAGTGGCAATCTACATTTTAGTGAGCCCACTAGGAAACGAGTTGTACTCTTTAAGTGAATAAATTGTATAATATATGAATTATACCTCTCCAAAGCTGTTAAAACTATTAGAAATCCCTTTAACATCCAAGTGAAGATGCCAAGTCTCTAGCTGTAAATATCAATTTGATGGGCATTTGCACGTAACAGAGTGGATGCGAGCTATCAGAGAGAGGCAGCAAGAAGGCGAAACCAAGGGCTCAGTTGACTTGCTTTACTTTGCTAATTCATCCAAGTGAGTTTTTTTCAAACCTTGAATGTCTTCCTCACTACTTCTAATAAGTATAATTTTATTGTATGTATTATATTGCAGGTGCTATTACATGTTCATTGTTAATAGCTCACTTTCCTGTAGGCTTTGCCATTTTGGTTGGCTTTAAAAGTGTCTTAATGGTATTATAAAGGTGGGCCAGATGATTGGCCTATTTACGGACAATGTGCCTATTTGGGGAACAGAGGAAAGAAAAGCAGAAAAGAGGAGAAGAGAGGGAGTAATAGAAATAGTAATAGCTTAATAATTCCACTAACATTTTTTTTTATTAGGGCTTTCTATGCTTTGGCCACCACCCAGTGAGTGAGATGTCTGGCAATGGATGCTGGGACACAGGGAAAATGGAATCCACCAAGTCATTAGTAACTTCAGTGACCAAATTTCAAACATAATCATTCCTCTTATTCATTTACGACAGTTTATGAATGTGCAACTGTATCTAACAGGAGAGACATTAAGTAATTTGATTTTTATAATAATGGGGAAGCTAGTATTTTTCATTCATTTGTGGTATATTGTTTCCTCAAGGACAGTTTTCAAGAGCAATAGAAGCATCTGAAATGTCAGCTGAGTCCACAGTAGCAGGTCCTCACAGGGGTGCTTTCCTCTAAGTAGAAATGCAGAAGACCTTTTGAATAGAATTTCAACTGTGCTTTAATTAACTTGCCTGAAGAGTACAAGTATAATTCAAAAAAAAGTCTAGCAAAATTGTGTAGGTACGTGTTTGAGCAGCTAATAATCAAAAAGGGGAAACCAGCAAGAGTGGGGACAGGTGAATTTCACTTAAGGCAACTGAAAAGTTAACCACTTAACTGCATCGATGTGCAACACCTCACAGTTTCAAAGAAGTCGTCATGCCTAGTTGTTTGGGAATTATTCCTCACATTTCAGCTTTATGTTTTTCTTTTCTGTTTTCACCTAGCTCCCTAAGTCGTAGGCAGAGATTATGTGAGGGCACTCAAGTATATACAAGTATTTAAAATTTGAGATCCAGAAATATATTAGATTACAATGGCAAATCAGAATTTTTAGAAGAGGTGGACAGATAAGGTGTAATTTTAAAAACACATCGTATGTTTATATTGTGAAAGAGAGAAAAAACTACTGTTCTTGTTTTGTTCTTGTAAGAAAAACCGTAAGGAATAAAGCTTGGCAATACTTTACTGACCAGGAGGCATGGTTAGGAGATATCAGGAAGGGAATGTTCTTAGACCAGAACTACGAGGAGACGTGTATATGAAATTCTAGGTTTTATGTAAAGGGAAAAATATCCTAGGAAATTCAGAAAGACTGATTTAAATAAATTACCTCTTGATTTATAGATATTACAACTTGGAATTTTTATAGGTCTCTTCCCCTTCACATATATGTATACATAACACATACATGTATATATAGATGAACATTTTAATTTTATTGAGGCAGAAATTTAAAAAATTAATTTAAAATAACTGACCTCTCCATTTTCCACAAAACATTTTCTACGATATATGTTATGATATAATCATTTAAGACAATGTTAAGCCAATATTTTCTGTCCCTTCTAGTGGGGGAACATGTCTGGTTATTAGGAGATATTTCCAGATTAGAGCATGAATCAAAAAAATCATAAATACCTGCCCTATTCAACTGCTTACATCTGGTCAAACCAATACTTTAAGTAATTCAGAATAATGAGACTCTGATTAATGAAAAATCTCTAGAGAAAACATGCCTATAACCTCAACCACAACAGCCTCTACTTTATACTTAAGTGGAATCACTGCTGATGTACTGTATTTGCACCCCATTTATTTTTATTCTCTTCTCATGGAAGGTAGAAATTTATTAACTAGCCACCATCTTTCAAATAACATCTGTACTACACATCACATTTTATAAACGTTTTTAGAATTAGAGAAGCACAAAAGAAGTCCTATTAAAATGTCATTGGTTTTGGGAAAATACATATTGGTTCAATCTAAGTTCTCCACTTATTAAATGTGTGAATGTTACTCAACTCAACCTTGTGGTAATAAGTGATCGTAGTCAGGTCTATGTCAGGGTCATTGCAAGGATTAAATGAGACAAAGCAAATGAAGTGTCCGGTACATCATAACCACACAGAAATGATACTTTTTATCAATAGTATGCATCCAAATTGATAAGGATTTCATAGACTCTCTCTGTTTCCTCTTTTGTCATATGCGAGAAAATAAAGCCCACTATTTAGGTACTTTTTTGTCTAACACCAGTCAGCTCGTGGTTGTCCGTCAGTACCAGAACGTAGCCTCCCAATTCCCCCTTCACCAGCCTCCAAGGGCTTTCCATTTCACACAGGAAAAATCCCAAATTCCGTAGCAAGTCATAAATGCCCTAAATGAGCCCTGTCTATCTGGCCATGCTCATTTACTGTTGTGTAGCCTACTGTGCTCACGTCTTAGTTTGCATAATCACCCTCATGTCTTATGGGATGTCAAAATCTCCCAGAATCTCCAGACCTCCCCCCGCCCCATTCCCTCTTCCACACCACACTGTGTTCTTTACAACCTTCCATCATAACCTGTACCTGGGCTGCACTGGCTGGTTTCTGTCTGCATCGTTCCACTAGCAAACAAGTTCTTGCAGAAAAGCAGCTGAGTTGGTAACACTCCTGTTTCTGCTCCTGTTTCCATCCTTAAGATGTTGTCGACAGAGAAATGCAGGACACTCTGGAAGTAATCATTTTGCTGTGAAAATTCAATGATAGCTAGAAGGGTTCCAGTAAGGTCTTCTGAAGAAATGTATCTCTAAGCATCATGGGAGACAGGGGGCCTTTGGCAGGTATTCAAATAAACTTTTAAGTGGAGTCAGATGATAAATATTTGCTCTCTTAGGAATAAAATGATTCTACGTGAATATTATGCTCAACTGGGGATTTCCTATGCTATTTTGTTTACTTTTCATCTTATTTATACTTATCCTAATTATTAATACTTTACTTTTATCTTTAATAAACATGCTGTGTTTTTAAACCTCCCTTGCATCTATAATTGCAAAAGTAGACTTTTTAGTATGTACAGTATGCAGTATGCTCTAAATTTGTAACCTGTTATGTGTATCTCAGACCTGCTTGGTAGCTGATCTGCAAAGCTTTGTGTGCCCTTGGGAAAGCCTCTTTTCTGTTCTTTAAATCTCTCTCTCTTTCTCTCTCACATACACACCCACACACAAGTCTTGTTTGGAATCTCCCTCCTTACTCTGTTACAGAGCTGAGCTGCTACAGAGTGAGTGACAGGAAAAAGGAAAAAAAAAACTAAAAAAGATCAAAAGCAAGTATGATATGGAGATAGAAAAAAATGAAAAAGAAAAACTTTAAGCAAAAACTGAAATGAGTGAGTGGCAGGACTGAATTATGAGATGTTGGCATAGGTCCAAAAAACTGTCCAAAAACAAAGACCAAAATAATATAAATGTTTGGTTGTGAATTCAAAGAGGAAGGAAAATCAAGAACATGACAATTGTATATCAAAAAGGTCCTCTTGTTCCTAAAAGCAGAAGGACGAATGTCCATAACCTCTATTCTGAATTCATGTAATTGACTTTGTATATGTGGGTATATGTATGCATGTAACTATCCGATAATTACTACTATTTGCAAAATACTGAATTTAGTTAACTACAAGATTCTTAAAGATGTATCATGCTCAGAGACTTTTTCCATGAAGCAATTTTTAGGCTCTCAGGAGCTAAATTAAGTAAGCTAATAATTGGGTGCCCTTTCAAAATAACCTTTAAACAATTTTCTTTGAAATGGACTTCGTGAAGAAGGAGAGACACCAATTTTCTAAGCATTGTATTCACATATAAATTTGCTTGCTCACTTGCTTCCAGTAACTGAAGTAAAAAAGGCAATATGTTTTCTAATTCTTGAGGTTTACATTCCACCTTCGATTTTCTTTTCTGAACCAGGTGTGTTTGGGAAGTAGCACAGTAAAGTGCTGTTTCCCGTTTTTTATTTCCCAATTTTACACTTATTTCCACAATTATTAAAATTTAAAGGATAAAGAACATCACTTGTTCCCAGTAACTAGCATTGTATGCAATCATTATTCTGTTTCAGAACTTTAGCTGTTGGTGACTGCCAAGTTCAGGTGACCGTCTACAAGCTAGCTTCAGAGTTGGCTGGCAAAGAGTGTTTTTTTAAATAAATTTCCATTCAGGGCATCACCACTTTGGTGGGAGCAGGACCAATATTCATTTTGCCAATAATATAAGGAATTGCTTGTGGAAACCTGAGTTTTTTGGCACAGTGTATTTGATTTATTCCACTGAAGTTTTAGCGCCCCTTACAGATTAACACCCCTGGTGAGAACCAGCTGGCCCTTAATCCAGTTTGTCCCTCGCTCAGAGGGCATTTGCTATTCACCATTGTGCCGGACTTTTTAGCACATGAAACGAGAAGTAGAACGTGTAAAGATTGGAAAGTGAAAAACAAAATTGTTAGTATTTTCAGATGCTATGCTTACTTATCTATAGACAAAAAAATCCAAATGAATCTATACACACCAATGCAAAGGTTAACAAGATCATAGGCTTAGTGGTGTCCCTTTACACCCTCACCCAACAAAGATAAAAACTACTAAGATCTTTCCATTCAGAAAGCATTAACGTAACCAGGAGTTAGTTTATTAAAACATATAGGTCTTTATGAAAAATTTAGAAAATTTATTGAAAATATCAAAGATCTACCTAAATAAAGTAGATTATACATAAGGATGTGAATACTGCATATTTTAATAATGTCCATTATTTCCAAATTAATCTGTAAATATAAGACAACTCCAAGCAAACCCCCGACTTTTTTAAATGGAAATTTACTAATTCTAAAATTTATGGGATGGTAAAGCGTCAAGAGCCAGTGATGTAAAAGAAAAAGGGGAAGAAGTTAACACTCACTCTAAGAGTGATAAAACATATTATAAGATTATGGTAATTAAAACTGTGTTGTATTGCAATAGAAATAGATTAAGATAAAGAGCCGTGGAAGAACCCCAAGTGGCAAAGGAAACGGGGATCATGATCAGAAGGACAGTATATGTCAATGAGGGAAAGAATGAAATAATAAATTGTACAGCTATTTGTCATTATAAAAATTGTAAATTATATTTCTCTCTTGTACAATCCTCAAAAATACATTCCAGATTGATGAGTCTCTAAATGTGAACAGTAAAACATTTAGAAGAAAATGGACAGACTTATCTTATGACCACCATATGGAGAATAACTTTTGAAAGACAAAATGCCCAAATCTTAAAGAAGAGCATTGACAAGTTTGATGACATTACAATAGGCAGTTCTTTATGACAAAAATGTGCACGGACTGAAAGAAGATATATGCAATGCACACAAACAACACTAATTAGTGTTCAGAATCAATCAATCAATAAACATATAAATCATTAAAAAAAAAGATGACCAGCCAAAAAGAAAAAAAAATCAGCAGTGGATATGAACATGCATTCAATTCATGGGAGAAAATAATTCAGGGGCCCAACAAACATTTGGAAGGTCCTCAACTTCAGTGCTCATCAGGCACAGTGGGGAGAGTGGATTCGTTCATTCTGTATCCATTGCTCCCTTCCCATTTGGAAAGGGGAGGAAGCTAAATGTACATTTCTAGACCCTCTCTGTACGTATTCCAGATGGAAATTAGGTCTGTCTCTAATTGTACACAGGAGAGATTCAAAAGGCAGAGAGAAGAAGGGGTCATTTTCCTTGTCCTTTCCAGCTGTTTTTTGCAGGCACATGGTAGAAAGAAAAGTGATCCTGTCCCCGGACAGGCCTCTGATTCCATTCTCTAGCTGCCTGGGTTGTGAGTGTTTGCAGCACTTCAGTGGTAGAGGAGACCCTTTGGTTGTGACTTTCTGGTCATTAATTGGCAGCTGTGGAGTGTGTGATTTCACCTGGAGATTTCCAGAAGCAGGTCAGAATTGGTAGTCATCTAAAAGGGCAGTTCTGCTTTGTTCTGGCATTACTCAAGAGGGCTCCCAATCTCTCTATCAAATGTCTTTCTTCTCAGTTGACCCAGAGAGTCTTTTGTTTTTCCTGCACTGAACATTGATTGATACAACAGGTAAATATTAATTAAAATTATGCCCATTTCACAGCCTGCTTATAGACAAAAATTTTAATTTTTTAATTGGTAATAACCAAACATTGCTGAGGAAAGCTGGAAGTAGTGTGAATGAGAAAGCTATCAATTATAATTTTCAAGATAAAAAAAAATAGAGAACCAGCATTACGGTTTAGTGACCAAAAGTATAGCTTCCAGATCTGGGTACATAATTGTTTGAATCATGCCTCTCCTACTCACCTTGGCAAGTCCCTTTATTTATCCTATTTTTCGGACCATAAGACACATCTAGGTTTTAGAGGAGGACAATAGGAAAATAAAATTTGAAGGGAAAAATGTGGTAAAATATTTAATAAAATAAATAACATAATATTTCACCAATGTAAATGTAAACAGAACTCAACAGAAGCATTAACAACCATTGTTACTCGAAAAATTGGTGTGTGGGGGGTGCATCTTATAGCCCAAAAATATGGTAAATGTCAGTGTCCTCAGCTCTAAGATACAAAAATGATAGCTACCTATAGTGTGAGAATGAAATACAATAACAAATATTATTTATTGAGTCTGAAACTCCATAATGGTAGACATTATTGGTTTATATTTCTATGAAATGAAATGGAAAAGAACAAAAAGCAAATGGGAAAAATGAGAAACTTTAGAAAATAAAAACCCTTAGGATATGTTAGGATTTAGGAGCAAATTAGAACTTCAGGTCTCCTAGACTTTTAAACTATGGCCAAAGAATGAGGTTACCCAACCTTTTGATGCATAAATCAATTACATTATAATTTCTCACCAATCTAGTTATTATAATCATCATCCAAAAACTGTACCCCTGAGGCTTTTTGCTGCTGAAATTCTTGGGACTGCTGAGCCCCACTCCCCTTCCCTTGTGATGGCTCCACTCTGGCCTAGAGAGGAAGCACAGATCTTTCCGTTTTCTGTAATATAACTCAGACCAAAGGGAGAGAGTAAACAAGACTTGCTGAAGCCTTGAGAAGGAAGTCGTATTAACACACCAAACAGCTTATACCTGCTTTAGGCAGTATTTCTTAGAACTCCCACATTGATGGCAAAATTCAGAGCCCTTGCATTAATGCTCACAGACTTTTACACGGCAGGAGCCACCCTCCTGTCGTCATCAGGATCTACGGTCATCTCCACACAGCAAGGTTCAGGCCCAAGTTTCTGTTGGTCCCAGAAAATGAATGTTCTTCTCAGTTTTTGCTGCAGAATGGTTGTGGGGAATTTTAAATTATTTCAGAAAAAATTCTATATAACAAATATATTTTTAAAATCCCAAATCTGTTAATCAAAATGTTTTACACTGCTAGGTGTTCTGATATTGAACTATCTTTACATTCCAGGATAAATCACATTTGGTCAATATATTGTTCTCGGAATGGACTGCTGTATTAATTTTACATATATAATTTTACATTTATTTTTATAATGAAATTATCCACCACCAGCTGATCTCTTCTGTGAAGTTTTTGCCTGGCATCATATAAAAAATTACTAACCTCAAAAAGTTAGTTGCCTAATTCACCATCATTGTTCATATTGAGGAACGAATTGTAAAAGTTACAGAGCAGATCTGTTCTGTGACAGTTTAGTAGATCTATAAAATCACCTTTGTTTGACATCTTTTTTAGGAAAATATCTTTACCACCATTTTGCTTTCTTTTACTTTGGTTTGATCCATTGAAAACATGTTTTATTAATTTATATCTTCTTAATTTTTAAATTTTATCTGAACTTCTGAACTTTTTATCTGAAATTTTCATTATATAAGTTTGTTTATAGAAGTATCTTATATATTTTAATACATTTCTTTCCTCTGAATTATCTCCTCTCTCTCATTCTTAATGTCATTTATAATTTTTCTCTTGATTAATGTTCCAGGAGTTTGTCTGCTTTGTTAGCCCATTAAAAAAATAGTTTTTTTTATTTGTTGGTTATCACCATTGGTTTCAGTATTCTACTCCACTATTTCTGTTTTATATTCATCATCTTCCATTTTATTTGGATATATTCTGTTTTCCTTCTGACAGTACCTTGAGCTGAACAGTTAAATTACTTTTCTTTCTAATTTGTTAAAAACTAGATAAAGGATATTTTCCTGGTCATTTGGTTGCAGATGTTTATCATTTTTGGTTAGGTTTTCTTTTTAATCCAAAAGTTATTTATAAATGTGCTTTTTAGTTTTCAAATGGGGAGGCTTAGTGGTTAGTTGGTCAGTTTTCTGAAAAAGATGAAATTTTATATTGCTGGCTACTCAAATAATGTTGCCTTTCATTATATGCCTGTAATCATAATTTGGTCATACAATATTCCATAATGCCAATATTCCATAATTTGCATAACCATCTTCTTAGCATTAGACTTCAGCTTGCTTTTAATTTTTTGTTGATGAAGTTAGTGCTTCAATAATTTTAGATACAATTTTTTTTCCTATGGGGAAAATGAATTTGGTTAGTAAAAGAAAATCGGAGAATGAAAGTCATCAGTAGGGAAAAGATTTAGGACAGTACCTAATGCAGGATTAAATGGGGGAACAAATGCTGTCAGCACCATTAAAGGGATAATGTTCTCTCTCAAATAAGAGAAAATTAAGGGAATTAAGTATTATCAAATTTAGTAAGTAATAATGATGACTTAAGTCATGAAGATAAATCACGTAATATTTTAAATACAGCAGAGCAAGTTGTACAAGTTCATAGTGTTCTTGCTTATGAAAATAGCTTCTTGGTCTCTCTTGGATTTTTAACACAGGCTGGGTTGCTGCTGTTTTGAAGGGTTCCGCATTTAGGACCACTTTCCCCGAGCACTTCACACCTCATCAAAGGATCAGGGCGATGAGGCAGGGCCCTCGCCACCTCTGGAGACCTTTCAACCCTTGCCATTCCCCAAGGCTGCGTGCGGATCCTCCTCTCCTCAGCGCATTTTCACTTCTTCCAACTCCTTCTCCTTGAAGGCCTTAAAAAATTAATTAATTTGGGGTTTCTGATTGTTTTCTGTTTTTGTTTTTAACATTCAGACCTGTACAACAAAACAATGTAGGTCTTTTTTTCTGGAAGGGAAGATGCTCTATTATTCTCCAGCAGCCCACAGAAGCCCAAATCAAAACAAAACAGAAATGCATGTCAGATTTTGTTTACCCTTAATAGCTCCTTGCAACACACCCGTCAAGAAACCTCTCCAATGTCACCTTTCTGAGTGTCTTTAGTGAAAATGAAAAGACTGCCTACGTCCTTGTTAAAGTCAAACTAGAGATATTTTGTTAATGTTCTTTCCCTGAAAGGAATCTCTTACTTACCTCCCTCTGTTTTGTGTAACTTTGCCCAGCTCCGACCTGGAGATTTGCCCAACGTCTACAGTCATATATGGCAGAGACCGTGGATTTTAAATAATGTTTCCCTTCATAAGGGAACTGAGAACACAACACCACTGCGGCAAGTCGAATGTGCTGTTTGTGCAGGTAATGTTAGCGTTATCCTGGGAGGAAATTTGAAACTTGGTGGTCTCCCAAGTCACTCAAGTTCAAGTTTTAGCAGATCAAACACGAAAAGGGATTTGGAAGTATTAAGGGAGTGCAGTGTGTTGCTGTGCTCGAGGCCCCCCTGTCTTTGGTCATTCTCTTTGCCTTCATCGTCCTGTGTCCTTTCGGAGATTTGCAAAGAAGATGTAAAAGTAATTTTAAAGAGAAGTATCTAAATGAAAAAGGAGTCATCTAGATAAGAAAAAAGATGATTAAAACAAAGTTGACACCAGAAAAAACAATGGAAATGTATCTTTATGGAATAAAGTAGAAAAATAGAAAAAGTTAACATTTTAAGAAGTTGAAGAACAAAACAAACTCAAATAGCAAAATTACAAAGACAATAAATCTTATTTTGGAGCAAAATCAGACTATAACATCTTGGCAAAATGTTAAAAAAAGTACGCATTTACAACTTAAAATACATAATAATACTAAAAGAGAAAAACTGAAATCACAAACTAAAAGATTGAAAATAAAAAATAAAATGAATAGCGAAGTATTCTAAAAAGCAAAATTTGTGTTAACACCCAGAACCCATCCACGTACTTCTGGCCTGTCGTGCACCACCTGGATCCTTCATCACGTTTCTCCTGTTGCTGTTTGGTGGGGAAACACCACTGTGCTCTCACCTCGTCATCCCACGTGTCTTCCAGTCCGAACAGGGTCTCGTCAGGCCCAGTTGCACAGAGGGGTTTGTCACGTGGACTCTCCAGTTGGTGGACATATCTGAAAAAACCAGGCTTTTGTTCAGAGTGAGCATTCCAGCCTGCTGCCACCACTCTGTCATCTCCCTGACTCCCGCAGCCATCAGGTTCTGTATGAAGGTAAAGAGGAGGGAGAAGAAAAGGTATGTTCTTACTGTGGTGCCCCCTGGGAGACAAACCACCTGTCATTGCCAAGAAAAATTTGCCAGTGCGAATGCCAGTGCTGACTCCCACATCCCCATCTTCTCTCCCACCTTGAGTTTTGAGGATATATGTTTGCAAAGGAGTCCTGAGGAACAGCTTAGTATTGGAGGTGCATCTGAACCCTAAAAAGGGTGCCGTGGAGTGGGCTGCAGCCCTGAATCAGTCCTGCAGCTCCACTGCAGCCCCAGTTACACTCAGATAAAGGCTGCTGAGCTAGCTGGTCTCCATCAATGCATTTGCCCCTGAAGGGAGGCAAGGAAACACAACATCATGTAAATAATTCAAACAGAGCCTCAGAGCAAATTGCAATGAGCTCCCTCTCTTCCCCAAATGCTGAGTCCAGATATCTCCTACGCAGAAATCCTGGAGCCACCATGTGCTCCAGTAAAACAGTGACACCAGCCACAGTGGCAGTGGCTCGGCCATGTCAGTGGACCTCAGCACAGTGCCCACAGCAAAGCTGGATGGCCTCAGTACTCTGAAGTGGCCTCCTTTCTCTCGATAACAGGGGCCAGCCGCAACAGGCATGACAAAATGCATATTTATATATATTGGTACTAAGTGGGGCAGGTGAAGAGCAGCCGTGTGAATATGTTCATGAGCACATGTGAGACATCTTCCTAGGACCCCAAGAAACAAATGGGGGAGGGTACAGAACAAGGCCCTTGAAGGGCTGGGGTATTTGGAGCATGGTGAGAAAGAGCCAGGGAAATATTCCTATCTGTCTCTTTTTATTCAAAGTCAACTGTGACTAGAGAAAATATGCCAAGGAATAAAGAATGTAACTTAAAATGGCAGTAGCCTGAAGTCTATGATTGAGATGAAATCTGACATAAATTGCATATCCTATATTAAATCCTCAGCCCTCAATTCTCTAACCATCCTTAAGATTTTACTCCTTAGGGAATCGCCCTCTGCCATAATGTAATATCATTTTTCCCTACTAGTTTGCAAAGAAAAAGGAATGTCATACTTACAAATTACGTGAAGAGGGTCCGAAAGATCGTAACAAAGATGATCAGGCTTGTTAACACGAGCAATTAGAAAACGTTAAAGGAATCAGAGTGATGTGTCCTTGAGAAAAGAAGAAAGGATGGCTTCATTAAAAGTTCAGGTATTTCCTCTTCAGTCCTGAGTGAGAATCTGGAAAGATAAAAGGGTGCAGAGAGGGGAAGTGAAGGAATGTTAATGCAGTTGGGGGCGTGCCTTGAGGGATGATCCTTTTGAGCAAACAGCACAAAAACGTAAATCATCAACAGAACAAAAAACTGTTGGTGCCGCAATTCATCTTTGAAAAAACGAAACAATTAAACCCCTACACTGCATTCAAACTCAAAATTTAGAAAGCATTAGGGAACGTTTGAAATGTGGAGAGAGGGTTATACTACTACGAGGGACCTGTTAAGTGAGGGAATGATTTCCTTGTGCCCTGTGAGAGGTGCTATGGACAGAGATCTAGAACAACAGAAGGCAATCTCTGGTCAAAGCAGGGAAGAGATATATTACTAAACTTATTTCAGAGAAAGCCATTTGATATACGTAGAAAAATATATGAATATAATATCTGGAAAGTGACAAGAATTTCTGAACTGACATAAAGTTCAGAAGCCCCAGGCTTAGTGAGCTTGTCTAACTTTTTTTTAATATAAAAATGAAAGAAACAGTCATGAAGTGTTCTTCTTTAGGCAGTTATATATTTCACATGGCTGTTAGGCAGCTGTTGGTGTCAGTAATGAACTATGAAAATGGAAACCTGAAATTAAAAAAAAAAGGTCCTGTTTACATTGATAAAAAATTTTCTCAAGAAAATTCTGATAAAAAGAAATGAATCTGAATTTGTGGTGTATAAGAGGAGATAATACCAGATTTGGGTCAAAAGGAGATGACATCTTCACTCTCCTGGTTCTTGCCAACAGTACATGTGGGTTCACGAATAAAGACTTACAGCCATACCTCATCTCCCGTGCCATCATGCACATGCTCCAGGCAGGCGGGAGCATCCAAGGACAGGCTCAGAGGAGACGGCAAGAAACAAGCCCTTGCTTCCTAGACAGGTGCATCTCTGTATCAGTGAGGTTTGTTTAGCCTAGTTTTTTTTTCCCCCAGGTCTGAATAGGTTTTCACTTTTATTTTTTAAAAAAATATAATATGCAAAAAATAGTTCAGTTTGGTTTTTTAATTATTTACTTTTTCAATTTTTAATTTTTCCCATTACCAGTTAGTCCCCTTACACCCCTCCCCCACAATCACCACTCTGTTGCCCATGTCCATGAGTCCTTTGTCGTCCTAGTTTTAGAAATTGCCATTGTTACAGCTCCAGATTTCCTCAGTGGTGCACTCCTACTGTGAGAGTTCTCTCTTTAGTCTAAATGAAGTATTTACATACATAAATCAGCCATGTTTTCTCACTTCGATACAGAATGCTCGTTATAGAATATCTTTAATTTTCTCTTTCACAGGAGAAACAGTGGCAATTCCTACAAACTTTTTCAGAGTCCCTTTAACCAAGTTCTTGTCTAAACCACCTCAATATTCAGATTTCATGGCTTAGAAACGTGGACATTTTCAACACTGACACTGCAGTATGAAAGGGCTCAGGGAAACATTAAGGCAATGATCTTCCCCACAAGGATGCATTTGGGTTTGTTTATTCAAGAGTGCTGCATTGCTGGTTAAATGGAACTATCTTAAAATAGGCTGGATAATATCTGTGGTGGTTGGTTAATAGATCAGGTTTCCTAAGGAAGAGGATTCCCTTAAAAAAAATATTCACATTAGCTCAAATATATAACGCTCAAAATAGAAATGAGTTCATGAGATACTTTCTTATACACAGAAAAAAAGAATTAATGGGAACCACAGTTAATCTAATAATAAAAGTGGAAAAAGAAACAAAATGAATAAATGTTCTCCTTTTTACCTCTTGTGCCTTTTATTTCCTTTCCTCCTCAGTCCAGTTATTTCTCTCCTCAGAGTCTCTAGTTTACCTCTGAAGCATCAGAGAAAGTGGGCAAACTCGGTTCAGAACACCCACCCAGGCCCCACCTCTCCCCCTTACCTACGCCGCTTCGAGGCCGCGGCCATCAGCAGCAGACCGTTGCCTACTTCCAAGGTGGGGACTAACCACATGCTGTAGATGTATTCATTTCAGGTGACAGTCTAGTAAAATTCTGAAGCGAACCAGGTTGAGCTTTAATTTTGTATCAGGTGGAATCTGGCTATAGTATCTTTTCTCCCCCTGGGTTTTGGGCCATCCCTCTATTTGGCCAATGTCAATTTGTCCAGTGCCCCCTTACACAATACTTGACATTGTGAGCCTGTGATCCCCACATCTGGTGCACTGGCCTTCCCCTAGTCTGCCAACATCACTCATCTGATTCCTTTACGTGAACATCTCTTCAAGCGCACCTCTATGATACGACTTTTTTTTTCTCATTAAATAAAAATGAAGATCCTTCTCAATGAATGGCACAGAGTAACTCTTTATATCCAAATCTATTGTACATCATAACTCTTAATTTTCTTTCTTTCTGTTTGCTTTGTAATTTAATTTCAGCGTATAATCTTACAGTGGCTTATTATCAGTTTTCTCAGTCTATTGTCATCTGTTTTCAATTGTAAACTTTAAAGAGCAGCAGGGAGTGTGTCTGTGAACTGCTCTGTATGGTGTCCGGAGCAGCATTACACAGAGGTCAGTGTCGCCTGGATGTTCATTAATGACAGTGTCCAGGAGGTTCTGCCTTCCCAGTTCGCTCTCTCATTGAACTGCCTACTAGTGAACGAGTGTTTAAGAAAATGTTTTTGTTAGATTCTAATCGGAATGCCACAGTACTGTTTCACTCTTTGTGCCATGCCCCACAGTGGCTCTGGCATTCGAGTGAGGGGCAAAGGAGAGAAAATACCCATGTTTCACATAGGCAATGCTATAGAAGATTTAGGACGTAGTGTTTTAGTGGTGTGTAGTTGTGATTCTATTTGAATCATACCAGATACTCTACTGGAAAAGAGTTTCTCTCTCTTTCTTTCTTTCTTTCTTTCTTTCTTTCTTTCTTTCTTTCTTTCTTTCTTTCTTTCTTTCTTTCTTTTTTCTAGATCTGTTCAGCATTGAACAATTACAACAGAGAAGATTTTATATCACCAAAGACACAATTACATGGTGAATGTAAGAACAGTTTGGTGCAGGTTTTTATAGAAAAATGTATTTTCCATTGTTAATTCAAATACCTTTTCTCACCCTACCTTGAAAGAAAAGCTCTTTCAAAGAGGCATTTGGCTTTTTATCATCTATCTGTTTAGCCATCTCTCCTTGGTATGTGCATACAGTGAGTTAACAGAAACAACCCTTTTTGTTTCTCTTGAAGATATCTAAGTAAAGTTTCAAGTAGCCAATTAGCTTTTTGACCTAAGCTTTGTTGGCTGCAGAAAGCTTGAATCTCAGGAACATTTGGTTCTCAAGGCATTTGGATCTCATAAGAAAGACTCAGTGCCAGCACCAATCAGAATGGCTGCCAGTTGTTATTCTTCTTCACAACTGGCGGCCATTTCCAGCACTGTTACAGAGCCGTGATCAATCTCTGCACCTGTCTATCAGTGGATGTTCATAGAGAGAACGGTGTGGGCTGCATCTGCAGATACCACATGTAACCAGAAGGGAGAAAGGGGGAGGGAGAGTGTAAGCCCCCAAATATGTACAACGAGAAAGGCTACAGGGAGAGAAAAATAACGTGCAAAAGCATGCACCAGCTAGCTGTATGTCATTATAGAAATTCAGAGGACAACAGTGACCTGTAAGAGGATGCTTATTGTTGGAATGTGTAGTTTCACCCCATGTATGAGCTTAGTTTTTAATTTAACCCTTGAACGGGTTATCTCAATATTTCACAGATATGTCTTGTCTTTGCAACAATACTTCAAAAGAGAGAATCTGAGAATCTTTTTTATTTATATACTCTATACCCTCTGTGGGGTTTTTTTTTTTCAAATCTGTTATCAACTTCTTTCTTACAAACAAGAAAACTGAGCAATCATTTTGAAAATTAATAAAAGAAATTGCCATATGTTTTCATGCAGGAGTCCATAAAGTGGTGATTATGTGCACCTGTATTTTATGTTTGTAAATATTATAATTTTTTCTTGAAAACTGGAATAGGAAATTCTAAAATTCTATCAGACTTAATTTAAAAGTATTGCATAATTTTTTACCTGTACAGATGCATGTATTTATTTATGTCTTCTATACATTTATTGCAAGCTGCAACATATGATTCCCGAAGCAGTTTGACTCTGTGTTGAAAGCTGAGTGCATATCGCATGAAATTCCTGTCTGATTGCCCTGCAACGATCTTAGCTCCTCAGTGCTTCTCTCTGAGTGAGCTTAGACTGCCTTATGCAGTCAATCAGTGAACAATTTAATATCCCTGCTCTTATTTCGTAATGCTGTTTTATAAGTATTCTCTTCAACTTCTGCATTCAATAAAATTCTCTTGAATAAATGGATTCATGTTAATTTTAAAATGAAAGAAGAAAAAGCACTTTCTAAAATCTTAAATCTAACAAGATGTTTGATAGAGTTGAAAGATCAAACAATCTGAATGAAAGGATGAAACAAAAATATTTCAAATTTAACAAAACATTAAAAATATTCCACATCTGTCCAGGGATCTTAACCTTCTCCCAGTATCAGTTAAATCAGATGAAGTAATAGACATTTTGGGGGGAAAATGTATATATGTGGGAAAAATGTATATTGGTAGGAAAAATTATCTCTATGTTTGCTTTTCCATCTATTTTTCTTGAGACTATGACCATATGGATTTCTAAAGGGAAAAGAAGAGTACAGGAAAAATATTTTAGAACTATTGCAAAGAGAATATTCAGAGCAAATATAGATAAATTATTTTACTTAACTCACAATATCTATAGACTCTCCTGTAAAAATCCAGCCTCAGTTAAATATTATTCTCGAGTTGGCATGCACCTCAGTTCTTCATTTGATAAAACTAGGTCCAAAAGGATGGTAAGTTTGTATCTTCCAAGGTCAAGCTATGAATTTCTTCTGCAGTGACGACATTTGCATTTATCGAGTCTACCAGACCTTACTGTGAAAGGAGGCAGAGTTTTTCTTGATAAAAATCTCATCACTTGAAGAATATTCTGATATTTTTTCATGAAAAAGAAACCAAGCCTTTTGAAGACCTGGGTTTAAGTAAAGGATGAGTTGTCTTTTTTCTGGAATATTCCTTAGGTTATATGGGGAAAAATGTAGGAAAAGCAAAAGACAATCTTAATTGGATATCATTTAAAAAGATAGATATTCATATTTCTGTTTTTTAATTCAATCTTTTTTTATCTGAGTAGTAGCAGAGCATGAGCTTTCCCATAAAATTAAGAATCCCACAATTCATGTGCTGTTTATTAAATGCTCCAAGCTGTAGTCCCGAAACAGTTACAGCTCTACCATCACTTCTCTCAATAGGCCAGAATACAGAGGAAGCCTCTGGGCACTGGTGAAGTGGTAATGTAGTTCTCCAGCATCCTCCAGGACTTTGAGTGCATATACTGACCTCTTAGTGATCACTGTCTTCATGGGCAGCCCAGGGACCAAGATAATGCTCTTTTCTTTCTCCAGGAGAGTTTCCCCAAAATGTGTTCCTTTCATATCTCAATCCCTTAGAACCCTCCTGGAAAAAAAAAAGTAAATAGATACAAGTAAATGAATTAGATTTAAAATGTGAATGGTTCTAGATGGTTTTATCCAATGCTCTCCCAGATAACTCATCCATTATTACAATAACAGAACAAACACCATGGAGATTTTAGGCACAATGGCAAGACAAGTGAAGAGGTATTTGGGGGCAAGAATTTCAGTGCCCATGAAATCAGAACAATAAAGGCCACCATATTTCCAAGCAGTTTCAGTTTTTGCATGGCTGCTGGGCCTTGGGAAAGGACAAGACTCACAAGCCCCCGTCACTTCATGCTCATTGCTTTTGTTGCAAGTTCGTATGTAACAACAACAGCCTAGATGACTGTGACCGGCTGTACCACCACTTGTAGAGTTTAGAGGTAGAAGGTCTTCCAACATACTAAGATCAAAATCTTGCTAACGAGTTCTTGCCTCTGCCTACCTTTCATTCCAATCTTGTAAGCATGAGCTTCTGCTTTCCTGCTTTATCCTGTGAACGCTCTAGCTTCACTTTCATCACCTGAACTGGCTTGCTGGCAATTGTCCTCAGAGGTTTGCTAAAAGGGGGAGGATGAAAGAGAAGATTTATTTTTAGGCTTTTGTATGTCTTTAATGAGGAAAAGAGATTTTTGTACAACACTGCAGGTCCACATCCTGGCAGCAAGGAAGTATATCTCCATATGGCACCAAATCTCTGATGGAAGTAGAATTCTAGAAAATAAGATAAAAAAATACAAGAGATGGTCACTTTTGCTTTAATGTTACCCATATTATTTTCTTGCTGGAGTTTAGAAGTGATGTGTGGAGATAAAGCCACAAAGTATAATTTCATGAAAACATCATAACTACTTTTAAGCCAAGTCAACTTCTGCAATCACTCAACACATATCTGCATTTTAGCACCAGTGAAATGAGAGATTATCCAATTGCTTTTTATTATAAAATGAGGTTTTTTTAAAATAAGAATTAAATTCCCAATGTACAAAGTGCAAAGGGGAGAGGCCCAAGTTAAATAAGATATTCACTCACTAAATTTCAATAGAATACCTACCTCGTACAGTAAACATTACATTTGAGTGCTTATAATGAATTTTAGAAGCACTAACCCATTTATTCCCCCAAATAGCCCTATAAAAAACCAACACGAGACCCAGAAAAGTTAAGTAACTTGCCAGTACTCATGACTACTTGGGATATACAGATATATAAAGTCATGTTCCTTCTCCTCAAGAATGTTCATTTTGAAATAATCCTATTTTAAAAGTATGATCACAGAAGATGAGTTATGTAAATTCTCTATTCTGTCCTCCAAACCTGGCATAGTACTTGGAATTCAGTGTGTATCAAAAAACTTCTGTGGGAAGAATAAATTAATTAATATGATACCATCTTGAGAAGAGTATTCAGTGCCTAGGAAAGACATTTGAATTAGTGAGGGAGGCGTCTCTGGATGAGGGTCAATGAATACAACTAGGAATCTTAAGTTCAATATATCTGTTACCTTCAAATTGTTTCTTTAAGGTCCACTTTTAAAACTATGTATTTAAAGTAAGTGGAACTAATTTTAAATGTTTTTGATGATGTTGCTTTAGTAAAACATCGTTAGGATACTTATTTTCAAATTCCTTCTTTATTACTAGAGCAAGGCTTCTGCTTGCTAAAGAAGGTACAGTTGCAAAGTGGTTGCAAGAGAGAGCAACCTAGGAAGAAAACCCCTTTCCTCTGAAATCCAACACACCCTACACCCTAAACGAAAAGCACTCAGTGTCATCGGCCCTTACCTGGGCTGATGTGAATGTACTCCCACCAAGTTGGTGTATTGTCCACAACAATGGCTTGTAGTCTCTGGGTCCCTGTTCCGGGCACCAGCTGATGTAGACACCGGTCCGCAGTGTCCACAACATTATGGATAAGATATGAGAGAGAGTCACACAGACTACTGAGTTCTGTGGAAGAAAAGTGACAGCACGGCTAATCCCTCAAGGGGAGAGCACCTCGGAGCAGCCTAGCCACTCTCTCAAGAGGAGAGTGCGCCGACCCTTGCCTTCACAGGTTTTTATTGGGTTTGCACAGGAATACAGTTTGCACAGGAATACAGGTAAAGTTCATTAATCATTGTCAGGCAGTAAGGATCAAACAATAGATAGCATACAAAGAAATATAAGGGCTTACTCTGACTCAGGGTCTGTTAGCTAAAGGGCTACAAAACTTTGGGAAACAAACTCAGTTCCTGCTGGGACCCTTATCATTTAATTGAGAGCATTCTTAGGAAAGCAGATTTCACAGGATTTTATATATTCTTTCTTAGGCCTGATTGCCCGGGAACCCACCCTTTCCAGCACAGGGCTGCACCACCCTCTGGCATTGTTTCAGGTTTAAATCAGGCAGGGGACGTAAGGCAGACAAGAGATTAGGAGACTTCTTACAGACAGAATGAGGACTCGGGCTGTGTCAAAGCAGAGGGGTGAGGTCCATCATCCCCTTTTGCTATAGCCACCTAAGTCCTTCCCTGGGGCCCCGTGATCATGCCTGTCTTAGGTCATTCCCCCTTTGGGGAATCTTACCCATCATTGGCTAACCAACCAAACATTGGGGGCCAGTTATGGATGAAGTAAAAGGAGCACAAGCAGTGCTCCTGCCAGAGAGATAAGCTTTGTCTCCTTAGTGGCTTATCATAGCTCTGAATGTTGCTCATTCAGCCTTAACCATGGGGAGGTTACAGCTTCTGAAACCAGGCAGGGTGGTTCCCAACATGTTGCCTCTCACAGGCCCCCAACCAGGGATTTGGCCAGAAACCTAGACATGTGCCCAGACCAGGAATGGAACCAGGGATAACACCCAACCCACTGATCCACACCAGTTAGGGAAAAATGTTTGTTTCATAACAGCAACTTGGAGATGAATAGATATAAAACATTTTTTTAAAATATGAGCCCATAAAACTCTTAACTACTGACTGTCTCTGTTAATGTCATATGGAGTTCGTATTACTCCAATGAATACATTCCACCATTCTTTTGGGGAAGACTTTTTAGGAATTCACAAACAAAACTGATTTTAGTTTAACACCTTTTTGCTTTCACTTTTTTAAAAATTTAATCATTGTATTTTTTTCATTACCATTTAGTCCCCTTACACCCTCCACCCTCCAGCAATCACCACACTGTTGTCCATGTCCATGAATCTTTTTTCCTTTTTGCTCAGTCCCTCCACTCCCTAACCTCCCCTACTCCACTAGCTGTCATTTGCTCTCCATCTATGAGTCTGTCTCTGTTTTGCTTATTAGTTCAGTTTGTTTATTAGATTCCACACATGAATGAAATCATACAGTATTTGTCTTTCTGTGACTGGCTTTTTTCACTTAGCATAATGTTCTCCAGGTCCATCCACACTGTTGTGAAGGGTAAGATTTTCTTCATTTTGATGGCCAAGCAGAATTCCATTGTGTAAATGTCCCATAATTGTTTTATTCACTTATCTGCTGGTGTACACTTGGGCTGCCTCCATATCTTGGTGATTGTAAATAATGCTGCATTAAACATAGGGGTGCTTATGTTCTTTCAAATTAGTGTTTTGGGTTCCTTTGGATGTATTCCCAGAAGTGGGATGTCTGGGTCAAAAGGCACATCCATTTTTAATCTTTTGAGGTACTGCTTCCCACAGTGTCTGCTCCAAACTGCATTCCACCAATAGTGCAAAAGCATTCCCCTTTCTCCACATCCTCGCCAGCACTTGTTTGTTGATTTACTGATGATAGCCATTATAACAGGTGTGAGACGGTATTTCATTGTGGTTTTAGTTTGCATTTCTCTCATGATTGGTGACATTGAGCATCTTTTCATATGTCTATTGGCCATATGTATGTCCTCCATTTCCTCTATGGAGAAATATCTGTTCAGGTCCTTTGCCCATTTTTTAATTGACTAGTTTTTTTTTTTTTTTTTTGGTGCTAGGTTTTATAATTACTTTATTTATTTGGGATATGAACCCCTTATGAGATATATTGGTGAATATGTTCTCCCTTTCTGTGGGTTGTCTTATGTTGTTGATCTTTTGTTGTGCAAAAACTTTTTAGTTTGATATAGTCCTATTTGTTTATTTTTTCTTTTGTTTCCCTTGGCTGGGGAGATATATCTGATAAAATATTGCTTTAAGCAATGTCCAAGATTTTGCTACCTATTTTTCTTCTAGGATTTTCATGGTTTGGGGTCTAACATTTAAGTCTTTGATCCATTTTCAAATAATTCTTGTGTGTGGTATAAGAAGGTGATCTAGTTTCTTTTTTCTACATGTATCTGTCCAATTTTCCAAACACCATTTATTGAATAAACTATCTTTAGCTTATTGTATGTGCTTGCTTCCTCTGTCAAATATTAATTGACTGTAACATTATGGGTTTATTTCTGGGCTCCCTTCTGTTCCATTGAGCTATGTGTCTGTTTTCACTCCAGTACCAGGCTGTTTTGATTGCTATGGCCTTGTAGTATACTTTGATATGAGGTAGTGTGATTCCTCTAACTTTGTTCTTCTTTCTCAGGATAGCTGTTGCTGCACAGTGCCTATTGTGGTTCCATATAAATTTTTGACATATTTGTTCTATTTCTGTGAAAAGAAATTGTCATATGGCATCCAAAAGCTTTATGAAATAGTAATAATGGTGGACCAGAATAACCTACAAATTGAGCCATAAACTTCTGATTATATAAACATGTGGTCAGACTGTAACACAGGGACACACCTAAGTGAGGGGAGGGATAAAATTGCAGAAAAAACACTTATACGGGGTCGCTACAGAAAAGAAATTATAAGAAGGAAGCTGTAGTATGTCATTTTTCCCATTATATCTTGGGAGTTCATGTTTCGAACAAGACTGGTTTCTGTAATAATCAGTGAAACAGGTACTAACGATTGAGCCCCTGCTGTGCGGCAAGTCCTGTTAGGTTTCAAAATCACTGAAAGGTTTAACTGCAAGGAACATGTCATTTAGGTTCCATGAAAGATAACATGGGAATAGGATTTACTGAAACCAACTCTGTGATCAGAATCACTTCTTTTATTAAGGATTACTAAACTAAATACAGCTGCATTTGGCAGGCCCCAATATGTAATAAAGTTTCATTGATACCTAAGAGAACAAAGAGAGAAAGTGTGAGAATGAACTCTTGGATAATTTTTAAGGGACTCCTAATATCAAAACATTCTCTTAATTATTACCATAAACCTCTTTTCCAATCAAAACACTACAAAAGTTATTAAAATATTTAAATTGCCTGATTTTGGCATTGACTTTTCCCCATTCCATTGGCAGCTTTTCCATTTTATGCCTCTATTTTTACTTACACAAAATGAGTGTAATACCTGCCAAATGATATTACAGCATTGTAGTGAGAACAAACAAATACATATATAAGAGTAATACATTTAAAAAACACATGAAAAATTATTGTCACTTATATTGCAATATATTATTCAAAGATACTAATGTTCTAAAAAAGGAGCAATATAACCAAGGAGAAATGTAATTTAGAGATCATTTCATTATTTCTCACTTTGTCTAGAAATAACATTATAGAGAAAGTGAAATATAACAATGTCAATAGCTCTTACGGGTTAGAAAAATGAGCTTTATCCTGACTCTAAATTATGAATCAGGGTATTTAAATAGTCATTCAATTATTTGGAGAGGGGAAAATAAAGGCTTTACCCTTTGGCATCCCATCACATATGGGTGGTGATATGGTAAGGATTTTCATTATATATGTGAATTAATATTCAGTGTAGATGACTTCCAGAAAAATTGTACCTTATGTATCTTTGAAGAAAATAATAGAGACATAAAATATTGAAATTTTTACTTTGCCAGAGGAAACTGACCTTGTGTTTACACTTCACCAGAACAGGCTGCTCTATTTTTTAAAAAAAAATCAGGTGAAGCAGGTACTTAGAATTGTTAAAAGAAAAACAAAAATGGAGTTTCTTTTCATTGGGCCGATTAACTGCTTTGTTTCGTTTTGCTTTGTTTTTTGGTCCCGTCAGTTAGTCCTGGCTGCATCAGTGGACTGGACTTGTCTTCGAAGGGAAGAACTAGAGTAGTCGAGGGGTACTGCTGAGGCTCTCGTCTGAGCTCAATCTGTGATTTCACCCTGCAGGGAGCAGGGACCAGCTGGGTCTGTGAGATACTGAAAAAGCAAGAACGTTGCACCATAACAAAACATGGAGAGAAAGACAAGGGCTTCCCATACAATAAATTGATGTCGAAAAATTAAGGACACCATTTAAGAAAAGAAGGTAGTAGCAGAAATTATAAAGGGAGGTCATGATACTCCTTCATTGCAATTGTTATGTTAATTACATTTAGTACAGTAAAAAAAGGAGGGGGGAGGAATTGAATAATCTATCATGAACTGAAAAATCGTCAACATTATCTCTTTTTCCATTGGGAACATTTTGTTTATGTTGATTTTTAACTATTGTTTCTACTTTACATGTTAATAAATGTGTGAGGATTAGATAATATCTATGAATAAAGTCTTCCAATACAATACAAGTATTATTATAAGATACATTATTATATACACCAAAGAAAATGCCTGAGTTAAAGCAAAAAAGAAATCTTTTGGTGGGGAGGGGGCTTAACCTCAAGGTTTTGACTTTAGAAAAATAGTTACCTTTTATCTAAATTTATCCTCTTGGCTACAGGAAGGGTAATTCAGAAAAATTGAGATGAGTTTTGAAGATGACGCCTTCATTGATCTTGATGATTTAGGGAGGCTGGTTCAACCTTCCTTTCATGCAGGATTATCTTTAATGATTTCCAGGGAATCCAAGTGCATCCATGCAGTGGCTCCCTAAATCTTTTGCTTTACAAAATAACCAGCCAGAGTTCTAGGGACGGGCTATGAAAGAGGCAGAGACATTAGGATTCTCCAATGCACTAATTGATTTAGCAGCAGTTTAAAACAATGTTGAGCATTGTCAGAGATGTTCCTTTGAGGTATTAAATCAAGTTTCCCAAGATGGATTGCATGCTAACCACATACTATCTAAAAATCTCAAGGGCTATTTATTGTTCTGCAATTTATGATCGCCTTGTTAGAGGATTGCACATCGGCTTCCCTGGAGCCTAGGAAGAAACAGAGACAAATAGCATACAAACTATATTGAACAATTCATTATATTATATTGTGGAAACCTAAGCACAGTGTGGAGATAACCCTTTTATGTATGCTGCCTTATTGAACAGTAATCACTCTGTAATGCTTTAGATATTTAAATCATATTTATAATAACACATATTAATGTAACATCCCTCATAAAGTTCTCAAGGCATTTTATGGTGTATATAAACCATGGAAAAACACAAAATTTTAAAATGCAGATATACCTACCCTGGGGTCTTTGAAACAACCTAATGAGGAATATATACAAAATCCCAGGCTGACAGTTTAACTATTTAAGTAGCATATAGAATAATTCAAACACATTTTAAGGTGTTGCTGGTTACAAACTCATTCTTTATCTAAATATTTGGCCAGGTTGCATAAGTGCTTATTTTTAGTTTTACTGCAATGAGTAGGAAGAAAGATTTAAAATGCTTAGAACATTTTCAATCAAAGTTTTCAAATTTGCATGCCTGAAAACCAATCATTGATTTGGTTCTATGTATTGTGTAAAATTACATGCTTAGAGCAGCAATGTTAAATTTACTTTTTTATTTATCTATTTTTATTATTGTTCAGTTACAATTGTCCCACCTTTTCCCCCATTGCTCTCCCCTTCCCCATCCCCCGCACTCCCACAGTCAATCCCCACCCTTCATTGTCCATGCCCATGAGTCCTCTCTTTGTGTTCCTTGGCTTGTGGGGTTAATTTTAAAACAAATGAAGTTATTACCCTTGGTATGGCTTGCCTAGATTTGGTACAGTGCTGTGCACCTATGTGTCCACTAAATGATTCAATAATCAGCTATTGAGTGATTCATCAGTTTATCCTTGAAGAAAGGAAATTATGAGTCTTGGTGTTCCACAAGAATATTCTGTACTTTTCACAATATGGGGGTCTACCTAGTCTAAATTGGTCTAGTTGTTTCACTTGAAAATTTTTTAGTTATTTTTTAGCATTTAGTGGTTAAATATAGAACTATAAAAAAGTCTGCAATCAACCTAGCTCTGTAAATGGCAGTATTTAATGTTCTGGGTTCTGTTTGTTTGTTTGTTAAACTTATAACATGCAACACAAATAATATGAGTTAAAGAGTAGTCTCATTTAACACTGCTTTCATATGAATGAGACATACAATGTTTCATTTGTCTAAAATGAAGCAAGTTCATAAGTCAGGTGGAGGAGAGAAAATGAGAACAGAACTTTCTGACTCTGGGCCAGGCACACCGTTTACGGCAATACCACCAACCGCCACTGTGCACTTTTCTTTATTGCTCTTGGTTCGATTCTATTGTTCACGTAGTTTAGTCCATGGTTAGGAAGACATCAAGTGTTCCAGGAAAGGAATAGAATAAATGCAGGATAACCAACTCCCAAGTTGTTCCGTAGTTGTTTCCAGGTCAGAAACCTTTCTTGTCAACATCATCTGCAACACATTAATACAACTTAGAATGTTTCACATGAAGAAACATTTTAGCGCGAATAAATGGTTTCCTTTTTGCTGGGAAAGAATGGCACCCAGCAGGAATCAGTTATTAGCATTGACGTTCAATTGTTTAAATATAATAAAAATTTTCTCAGTGGTATCCTGCTGGCAGTCTGGTTTTGTGTTCTTAATTTTTAACAAAGCTGTTAAATCCAGAGGCCTGCTCACTAGTATTGCCATAAGTTGCAGTGCATACAAAGTTCTTTTTATGAAAACAGGGTTTTCTGAAAATACAACTAAGCTCAGGTCTAACTGTAAAAGAAAGGGTCTTTTCTTAGAATAAATGAGCTGCTCTGCTGTTTTAAGTAGAACTGTCTAGACAACTTATCTCCAGTTTTCTCAAGTTCTGAACTCGAGTGTTTGGAGTCAAATATAAAGAAATAAGAAAGATCAAAAAATATTTTTCAGAAGTCCTGTGACTTAAATAATATCAATTCATTCCTAGTCATCATTTTCGTACAATTCCTGGGAATGACTACCTGTTGTATTTGCTGTAATTCACACAACTATGTATTGTGCAGGGCTCTATGCTAGGTGTTGAGAATTCAACAATGAACACAGAATCCCTGACTGCATGGGTTTTCCAGTGTGAGGATTTTCAGCTCCCAGATAATTAGATAATTTGGGGATATATATATATATGACTTTTAACAACATGGGTTTGAATTGCATGGGTCCATTTATACACAAATTTTTTCTCAATAAATACAAACAGTACTGTAAATGTATTTCCTCTTCCTTATGATACTCTTAATATCATTTTTCTGTAGCTTATTTTATTGTAAGAATACAGTATATAGTACACACAACACACAAAATATGTGTTAACTGAATGTTTCTAGTATTGGTAAGGCTTCCAGTCATCAGTAGGCTCTCAGTAGTTAAGTCTTTGAGGAGTGCAAACTTACGTGTGGATTTTTAACTGCCAGGTGTTGGCACCTCTAACCTCCACAATGTTCAAGAGTTAACTATATGCATAATCTCCAAAGTATTTTCATGCCTGTGTCTTTATGGCTTTTATCCGTAAACCTGACATAAGACTGACATGGCTTCTGATACAGGTTTTCGTCCGGTGCTGTGTGTGGACTGCACTCCAGAAAAGTGATGCATGAGAGGATGTTCACAGAATGAGGGCTGAACAATGAATTCGTTCCAAATCAGTCTCCACACTGTGACTTTCACCGAAGGGCTCTTTCCTGTGTCTTTGGATCAATCCAGAGCTAACCTCCTTCCTTTGTCACATGACAGCTTTTAAAATGTTTAACTAAATTGTAATGTTCCTATTAAATCTTGTCTCTATAAAACCAAATCCAGTATGTCTTAAGAAGACATATATCCCTTAATGTGGTTCTGAGATTTCCAAACATAGTAGTCACTCACTTCTCTCTGACACAGTTCAGGTACCTCTACATTCTTCTAATCTGGTGAGATATTATCGATAACATTTCTGAGGGAGAGTGTTTTCTATATTGCTTTCTATTTTGTCTAGTAGTCTGGTTTTCCATAAGTGTCTTGATCAAATAATTTGATCACTATCCACAGAAGGTTATACGGCAGTGGATAAAATGCTTACTCTGCCACGAGACTTACTGTCTTCCAATCTGAGCTTTGCTGGTACTAGCTCTGTAATCTTGAAGCAATTGATTAACTTACAGTTTTCTGAATGTAAAATGGGGAAATTTTTTGAGCTCCTTTGGTTATTGTGAGAGAATGGCAATAAATGAGGTAAGGTAATAAGCACCCACATAGAAACCATAATACAGTAAGCACTGTAAGAAAGTTTAGGTACTTTTATTAATACTGACAGTACAGCCAGAAATGACACATAACATGATACCTAATTCAGGTAATCAAGTTCATTTTTTGTCCTGAGTATAAGAACAATTAGAGTATCTGTTTTTTTCAGACATGATGTCTAAAATGGTGTGGGTCTTATAAGTACTTTGTGAAATCAAATTATGATTTACTTTGCCACTTGGAAACTCTGACTATTGAACTTTGAACACAAGAGCTCATTCCAAAGGTTATAGCATAATTGTTTTAAAATGTCATTGTCCCAAATGTATACAGATATGATTCTTATGTCTTAAATATATCTAGCTCTTTTTATAAGACTGAGAGAGTTTTAGAAATATTATTTCATTTTTTGGAAATATTCTTGAGTATAAAATGAAGAATATGGCAGTTATTCATATTTTGTAGGTGGGGAGACTAAGGAATTGAAGGTTTAACTGAGTTGTGAAAGACCATTTTGCCACTTAAAAGTAGAATGAATGCTATAAAAAATGTTTTCCATTTCCTGTGGAGTTTGAGTACTATTGCTCCTAAGACTATTTTGAATAAGATATCATATCTCTCACAGTCTTGAAAGATTAACTTACAGAGGAAATGAACAAAACATAAGATAAAGAAATAAATTAATTGGCATTGGTTAAAACTTAAAGGAAATAGGACACAGGCTGCCAAAAATACACACACAAAAAAAAAGACATAAAGAGTAGTTAAGCAAGGAGTACTAAAACATCACCAGTAAGAGCAAACACAGAGTGAAAACTGAGTGTGAAATTTGAAGTGGATAAGACATTAAATTAATTTTTTAAAAATCTCTTTATTATAAAAGGAGAAATAGGGATGCAATGTCATGAAATCTTGAAAAAATATATTTCAACCAAAACCCTGCTTGCCAGGTACTTTTGCACTTGAAGATGGATTAGCATGTCCAGATGTAGGGGATCCATGGATATTAGTATAAATGGCAAGTAAGATTTTTAAGCTTCTTACAACTATGTGAGAAGTCTCATCTAGTCACAGAATAGTTTAGGAATTGTCTTCTGGGTTGAGATTTCCCTTATCCATCCCTCATAATAAATATTTAGGTAGA
>PVKM010006916.1:25412-43114 GCA_004027735.1 Carollia perspicillata | reverse complement strand
GAAGGGGGGGAGTGGGAGAACTGTAATGGCATAATCAATAAAAAATAAATAAAATAAATCAGTTTTTTTTAAAATAATAAAAAAATAAAAAGAGTTTGGGAGTCTTCCATCATTTTGAAATTTTTCAAATAGTCTGTGAAGGATAGGGGTTAGTTCTTCCTTAAATGTTTTGTAGAATTCTCCTGTGAAACCATCCGGTCCAGGGCTTTTGTGTGTCAGGAGTTTTTTGATTACTGCTTTAATTTCATCTGCTGTTATTGGTCTGTTCAGGCTTTCTGCTTCTTCTTCATTTAATTTTGGAAGATTATTTTTTTCTAGAAAGTTGTCCATTTCACCTAGGTCTTCAAATTTCTTGGCATACAGTTCTTCATAGTAATCTCTTACAATCCTTTGTATTTCTGTGGTGTCAGTTGTAATCTCTCCTTTCATTTCTGATTGTGTTTATTTGGGTCCTCTCTCTTTTTTTCTTGATGAGCCTGCTTAAAGGCTTGTCGATTTTGTTTATCTTTTCAAAAAACCACCTTCTGGATTCATTGATCTTTAGAATTGTGCTTTTCATCTCTATGTCATTTAATTCTGCTCTGATCTTGGTTATTTCCTTCCTTCTACTAGCTCTGGGCTGTCTTTGTTGTTGTTTCTCAAGTTCTTGTAGGTGTAGGGTTAGGTCATTTGTTTGAAGTGTTTCTATCTTTTTTAGGTAGGCCTGTATCTCTATGAACTTCCCTCTCAGGACTGCCCTTGCTGTGTCCCATAAATTTTGAGTTATTGTGTGATCATTTTCATTTGTTTCCAGAAACTTTTTGATTCCTTCCTTGATCTCATTCTTAACCCATTAATTGTTTAGTAGCATGCTATTCAATCTCTATGATTTTGAGTGTTTCGGGTTTTTTCCCTTGGGGTTGGTTTCTAATCTCAGTCCCTTGTGGTCAGAGAAAATGCTTGGTATGATTTCAGTTTTCTTGAATTTGTTGAGGCTTGTTTTGTGTCCTTTCATGTGGTCTGTCTTTGAAAATGTTCCATGTGCATTTGAAAAGAATGTGTATTTAGCTTCTTTGGGATGAAGGGCTCTATATATATATCAGTTAAGTCCATTTCATCTAGGGCATTGTTCAATGCCACAATATCTTTGTTGATATTTTTTTTTGAAGATCTGTCCATTTTTGACAGTGGGGTGTTAAAATCCCCCACAATAATTGTGTTGCTGTCAATATTTTTCTTGAAGTCCTCTAAGATTTTCTTTATGTATTTGGTTGCTCTTACATTGGTGCATATATATTTACAATGTTTATGTCTTCTTGGTGGATTTGGATTCTTCCCTTGAGTATTATGAAGTGACCTTCTTGGTCTCTCTTTATGACCCTTTTTCTGAAGTCTATTTTGTCTGATACGAGTATTGCTACCCTGGGTTTTTTTTTTTTTTTTCATCCATTTGCTTGGAAAATTTGTTTCCAGCCCTTTACTTTCAATCTGTGTATGTCTTTTGTCCTGAGGTGGGTCTCCTGTAGGCAGTATATGTGTGGGTCATGCTTTCTTATCCATTCAGCTATTCTATGTCTTTTAATTGGAACACTTCATCCATTTACATTTAAGGTTATTATTGATAGGTTCTTATTCATTGTCATTTTCGTACCTGTCTCTCTCTCTCTCTCTCTCCCTTCCTTTCCTTAAAGCAGTCCCTTTAGCATGTCTTGCAGAGCTGGTTTGGTGGAGGTGTATTCTTTTCTCTGGAAAGCTCCTTATTTGTCCTTCTATGTTGATTGAGAGCCTTGCTGGGTAAAGTAGCCTTGGTTGTAGTCCTTCGGATCTCATTACTTGGAATATTTCTTGCCATTCTCTTCTGGCTTGGAGCATTTGCATTGAGAAGTCAGTTGCTCACCATATCAGAGCTCCCTTGTATGTTATTTCCTTTTTCTCTTTGCTGCCTTTAAGATTCTCTCTTTGTCTTGGAATTTTGCCATTTTTATTATAATGTGTCTTGGAGTGGGTGTCTTTGGTTTCCTCTTGACTGGGACTCTCTGTGTTTCCTGTATTTGTGTGACTTTTTCTCTCATCAAATTAGGGAAGTTTTCCATCATTACTTTTTTGAATAGGTTTTCTATCCCTTTCTCTTCTTCTTCTCCTTTTGGTATCCCTATTATTTGGATATTATTATGTTTCATATTGTCTTGTATTTCTCTTAATCCCTCTTCATACTTTCTGAGCCTCTTTTTCCTTTCCTTGCTCTTTCTGGGTGTTTTTCTACTTTGTCCTCCAGCTCACTGATCCGATCTTCTGCTTCATCTATCCTGTTTTTTATTCCTTCTACTGTGTTCTTCAGTTCAGATATTGTATCCTTCATTTCCTCTTGACCCTTGTTGATAGTATCTATTTCCTTTTTCATGTTGTAGTTTGCAGCAAGTTCATTGTAGTCTTCCTGTAGTTTCTGGTAATTCATTGTGAGCTCATGGAACTTCCTAATAACCATTGCTTTGAACTCAATATCTGATAGTTGAGTTACCTCTATCTCATTTAGCATTCTTTCTGAGGTTTCCTCCTTTCCTTTCATTTGGGGATTGTTTCTTTGTCTTCCCATTGTTTGTGAGATTCTTCTTGTTAGCCTCAGCTTCTTAAATTGATCTGTTCTGACTCCCTGGGTTTATGGTGTGAGCTTCTGTGGTAGAATACCTGTGAGATTCAGTGGTGTAGTCTCCTTTGGATATCCTGGTGTTCACTGGTTCCACCTACTGTTTTTTGTGACCAGTTGGAGGGGTAAGGCAAAATGGTTTAAGACAGCAAGAGAGTATTCTATGCTATTTGCAGTAGCAGCCAATAAAGAAGAGATACGAGATCCTTTGGCTAGTATAGTGTTAACTGTGATATACCACCCAACTAGTCACTTTTTAGAATGGATGGAAAGAAGATAAGACTCTTGTTGGGGAGGGAAGGATTGTGAGTTGGATCTAGAAAGCAGTGAGGTTGTGGGAGGTCAGATTCTGAGGTTAGCTGAGAATAAAGGATAGTAAATAGGTATAGTGTGTGAGAAAATACAGTTAACCACTACAGTAATAGAGTTCAGGAAACTAAAGTGGGCTAAGATCCGGGAGGGGTGTTGTGTAGTATTCACAATAGTATGGAACAGCTATTATTTACAATAATATTAGAGGAATAATCATATGACAGTATCTATGAGATCTAGATACCAAGAATAGGGATTATCAGACCTTCAATAGTGTGCTAATGGAACACAGGTGAAGTGAAAGACAGTAAATTAGCAATACGCTATGGATGAGAAAACAGGGGAAACCTGTCAATTGATACAATATAACCAGCCAAGCAAAGAAGATTAAACAGAAAGAAGAGGAATACAAAAATATTATTCAAATAAAAGATGTAAGAATAGCCCTGGCTGGTGTAGCTCAGTGGATTGAACACGGGCCTGCAAACCAAACAACCATGGTTGGATTCCCAGTCAGGGCACATGCCTGGGTTGCAGGCCAGTTCCCAGCAGGGGACACACAAGAGGCAACCATGCATTGATATTTCTCTCCCTCTCTCCTTACTTTCCCCTCTAAAAGGTAAATAAGTAAACTTTTTTAAAAAGATGTAAGAAAAATATAAACATAATAATGCAAATACACAATATCTTACAAGTTCTCTGTAACAGCAAAGTGAAATTTGTCTCTCTGTCTCAGCTGTAGGGGTGCCCCCACTTTGGGTCCAACTCTCGTCTTTTCACAGTTCCGGGTTTTTTTTGTCTCATTTGTGGGTATTAAAAAAAAAAAAAAAGCAGATGAAGGAAGGTAGAAGAGATAAAATTGGAAAGAAAGGAAGAAGGAATAGAACAAGAAAGAAGGAAAGAAGCAAAAGGCATTGAGAGATAAAAAATAAAAATTAAAAAATAGAAAAATTCTTTAAAAATCAAACAGAAAACAAAAACACACAAAAAATAAAATTAAAATTTTTTTAATAAAAACCTCTTTCTGGTTTCAAACTGGTCAAACCAGTTTTTCTGTTCTGGCTGGCTGCAGCAGTCTGAGGGGCAGGTTTACAAATGTGGTCTCTGGTCTCTAGGATTCCGGGTCTCCAGAGGCATGCACACTCACTCCAGGTTTATGGGTGCAGTCTCTGGTTCTCCAGAGGCACATGCGTTCACTCCCACCTTACCAGAGCTGTCTCCCAGTCTCCAGCAGCGTCTTCCTCTTTTTCTTTTTCTTCTTCTTCTGTTTACAACAAGCTATTTAACATTTGTTGCAGTATCATTTTGGTGTTAACAAACTCCCTTAGCTTTTTTGTATCTGAGAAGCTCCTTATTTCTCCTTTGATTTCTTTAAAAAAAATTTTTTATTTATTATGCTATTACAGTTGTTCATTTTTTTCTCCCCTTTATTCCCCTTTGCCCTACATCCCTCCTGTCCCTCCAGCATTCTGCTACCATAGTTCATGTTCATGGGTCATACATATAAGTTATTTGACTTCAACATTTCCCATACTATTCTTAAACTCCCCCTGTCTATTTTATATCTATCATTTATGTTTCTTATTCCTTGTACCTTTTCCCCTATTATCCCCCCTTCCCTGCTGATAACCCTCCATGTGATCTCCATTTCTGTAATTTGTTCCTGTTCTAGTTGTTTGCTTAGTTTGTTTTTGTTTTAGGTGTGGTTAATAATTGTGTTTGCTGTCATTTTACTGTACATTTTTAATCTTCTTTTTCTTATATAAGTCCCTTTATCATTTCATATAATAGGGGCTTGGTGATGATGAACTCCTTTAACTTGACCTTATCTGGGAAGCACTTTATCTGCCCTTCTATTCTAAATTATAGCTTTGCTGGATAGAGTCATCTTGGATGTAAGTCTTTGCCTTTCATAACTTTGAATAATTCTTTCCAACCCCTTGTTGCCTGCAAGGTTTCTTTTGAGACATCAGCTGATGGTCTTATGGGCATTCCTTTGCAGGTAACTCCTTTCCTCTTGCTGCTTTTTAAGATTCTCTCTTTATCTTTAATCTTGGGTAATATAATGATATGCCTTGGCATGTGCTTCCTTTAGTCCAACTTCTTTGGGACTCTCTGAGCTTCCTGGACTTCCTGGAAGTCTATTTCCTTTGCCAGATTGGGGAAGTTCTCCTTCATTATTTTTTCAAATAAATTTTCCATTTCTTGCTCTTCCTCGCCTTCTGGCACCCTTATGATTCAGATGTTAGAATGTTTAAAGTTGTCCCAGAAGTTCCTAAGCCTCTTCTCATGTTTTTGAATTCTTGTTTCTTCATTCTGTTCTGGTGGAATGTTTATTTCTTCCTTCTTCTCCAAATGGTTGATTAGAGTCCTTGTTTCCTTTTCTTCACTGTTGATTCCCTGTACATTTTCCTTTATTTCACTTTGTGTAGCCTTCCCTTCTTCCTCTATTTTATGACCATACTCAACCATTTCGGTGAGCATCCTGATTACCAGTGTTTTGAACTCTGCATCTTGTAGGTTGGCTATCTCTTCATTGCTTAGTTCTGTTCTTGGAATTTTGATCTGTTCTTTCATTTAGGACATTTTTTTTGTCTCAGCACATGTGTTACATAGTATAGAGTGGAACCTTAGGTATTCACCAGGGCAGGGCAACCCATGTCATGGCATTGTGGTGCCGTATGTGGGGGAGGGAACAATGGCGCTTGTCTGGCTCTCAGTGGGTTTCAGTGACTTACTCTGCTACCCACAAGCAAAATTGGGCCCTTCTGGTGCTAATTTCAGGATGGGTGTATTTGTGTACATTCTAGGGCCCTGTGGGTCTCTCCAACAAACTCACCTGTGAGAGTGGGTTTTTTTCCAACAACTGCCACAACCCCCATAGGATTTTACAGCCACAAGTTTTAAGGCTTTATTTCCCCATGCTGGAACCGTGGGTTGCGTGGTCCGCCTCACTCCCCAGTTGTTCCTCTCAGTTTATCCACATATAAGTGTGGGACTGCCCACTCTGCCAGTCTCTGCCCCACCTGCCCAACCACCCACCACCTTGCCTGCCCAGGTCCTTCAGCCACCATATTGCTACAAGTCCTCTCCACCCAGGCTGCTAATTTCTGCCCCTTGTACCAGTCTAGGTGAATGTATCTTCTTTAACTACTTGGTTATCGAAACAACAGTCTGAATTTCTGGCAGTTCTAGTTATTTTTTGTTTTTAAATTTGCTGTTGTCCTTCTTTTGTTTATGCCAAGAGGAAAAGTGTATCTTGCTTGCTATGTCTCCATTTTGGCTGAGAGTCCCCCTCCTTTGATTTTAAATGATATCCTTGCTGAGTGAAGTAGCTTCAATTTTAGGTATTGCTTTTTTATCACCTTGAATATTTCATACCACTTCCTTCTGGCCTGAAATGTTTCTTTCAAGATATCAGATGACAGTCTAATTTGTGCTCCATTATATGTAACTACCTGCTTTTCTCTTGCAGTTGTTAGGATTCTCTCTTTGTCTTTAAGCCTCGTCACTTTATTTATAATGTGTCTCAGCATAGTCCTATTAGGTCTAACTGCTTTGGGGATCTCTGAGCTTCCTGATATTCTCTGTCTTTTTCCTTTACCAGAGTAGGCAAGTTTTCTGTCATTATTTCTTCAAATAGGCTCTCAGTCCCTTTGCTCTCTCTCTCTTCTCCTTCTGGTACTCCTATGATGTGGATGTTGTTATGCTTCATGTTATCCAAAATGTTTCTTTATCTCTCCTCATTTTTTAAATTATTTCTTTTTGCTGCTTTGTCTGGGTGTTTTGTCCTACCTTATCTTCCAAATCACTCATTCAATCTTCTGCTTCACCTAAGCTACTGTTTATTCTTCTCAGTGTATTATTTATTTCAGATATTGCATTCTTTACTTTCTACTGGTCTTTTTTCATAGGTTCTATGTCTTTTTTCATGCTCTTGAGTGCCTGTATAATCATTACTATAAACTCTCTATCTGATAACTTGTTTGTTTCCACTTAATTTTGTTCTTCTGGAGAATTTTCTTGTCCTTTCATTTAGGATCTTCTTCCTTTGTCTTTGTTTCCATGTATTAGGCAGATCTTCAAAACTGTAGTGTAGGCCTTTGTCAGACCCTGACAAAGACCCTGTTTGAGACTGGCCCAGTTGAACCTGTTTGAAGTTATCAGCAATCCATAGTGCATGGCTTCCTCTGCTAGGCCTGTTTATGAGCAGAAAGAATCAAGCTGTGCACCAATGTTGTCTTTTATCAGCACCTCCCTTGGGGAGGGTCAGCTGAAGCCTCATAGACCTCCCAGAGATCCACCTTAGTTGCTAAACTAATTGGTGATATCAACTCTATCCATAACCAGCAGCCTGACTTAAGTATCACAGGATGGGGCAGAATAATTCCTGTGGGTGGTACTATTGCTTTCCCTCAGGCTGACTCCACTTGGAGAGGATTGCTCTGCCTGACAAAGACATGCTTCTGCAGTATAGGGAATGACTCAGCATAGAATCCTAGCAGCTGTTCCTCAAGTTCTCTCCCCAGAGCCACCAACGCAAGACTCTCCTTAAACATTTTTAGTCCAATCTGCTCTCCCTCTTCCAGAATACGGGGTAAGTGGCTACAAAGAAAATTTTGTGTTGGCCCTTTAAGAAGCTCTCTGCATCTGCAGCCATTTCTCCCTGGCAGAGAGAAACCCTGATGCTTTTCAAAGCTGGATGTTATCTGAGTTCCCTCCTGGCTCTGGTGTTGTAGGCTGGGGGACCCTGCTTGGAGTTTAGACCTCACACTTTTCAAGGGAACCCCACCAGGCTGCTGAAATATCCCCCTGGATCTTCAGCTGCCACCCTTGGTAGCCCAGCCAGCCCTCTTGCCCCTCTTCCACACTCCCTATCAGTCTTATTTTGGTGAAGTGGTTTCTCCTGCCTGTGGTTATAAGGCTACTCTCCAGCTAGTGTTCAGTTGTTTATTCAGGGTAATTTCTCTGTAGTTTAGTTGTAATTCCAGATTGGTCCTGGGAGGAGGTTAGTGTAGCTCCTACTTCCACTGCCATCTTGGATCTGGCTGTTTTAACTTTATTCTAATATAAATATTGCTGTGCCAGCATTTTTGTTTTCATTTTTATGAAATATCTTTTTCCATCCTTTTACTTTTAGTCAGTGTGTGTCTTTCATTCTAAGGTGGGTGTGCGAGTCTTGTTTTCTTATCCATTCAGCTGCCCTATATCTTTTGATAGAAGGATTTAATCCATTCATATTTAACATAAACATTGACAGGAATGTGTTTATTGCCATTTTATTATTTATATTTATATTCCTCTTTTTTCATTTTCCTCTTATAGAAGTTCCTTTAACATTTCTTGTAATACTGGTTTGTTTGGTGATAAACTCCTTCAGATTTTTCTTGTCTGGGAAGCACTTTATTTCTTCTTCAATTTTACATAATAGCTGTTTTTCTTTTCCTGTTTTTAAGATTCTCTCTTTGTCTTTAATTTTCTCTATTTTTTAAAAGATTTTATGCAAAAACTAAGGGGGTGGAAATGGGAGGGAGGTGGGGAGCACTGGGGGGGGTGGACTGGGATGGGAGTAAAAGACAGAAAACTGTACTTGAACAACAATTAAAATCAAATAAAATAAAATATTTTATGTATTTATTTTTAGACAGTGGAGAATGGTGGGAGAAAGAAAGGGAGAGAAACATCAATGTGTGGTTGCCTCCTGTGCACCCCTTACTGGGGACCTGGCCTGCAACCCAGGCATGTGCTCTGACTGGGAATTGAACTAGTGACCCTTTGGTTCACAGGCCAGCGCTCAATCTACTGAGTCACACCTATCAGGGCTAATTTTTTCTATTTTAATTATGATGTGTCTTGGTGTGGGCCCCTTTGGGTCATCTTGCTTGGGACCCTGAGCTTCGTGGACTGTCTGTATTTTTCTTTTGCCAGGTTAGTAAAGTTATCTGTCATCATGTCTTCCAATAATTTCTCAATTCTTTGATCTCTCTCCCCTCCTTCTGGTACTCCTATGATGTAGAGGTTTTTACACTTGATGTTGTTCCAGTGGTCCCTTAGACTATCTTCATTGTTTTAATTCCTTTTTCTTTTTGCTGCCCTACTGTGTGTTTACTGCTATCTTGTCTTCCAAATAACTGATTCAGTCCTCTGCTTCATCTAATCTTCTATTGACTCCTTCTAGTGAAGTCCTCATTTCAGATATTATATTCTTAATTTCTGACTGTGTGTATTTCATGTTTTTTTGTCCTTTTTAATCCTTCCTATCCCTTTGTTTAAGTTTTCACTGAGTTCATCCCCTCAGTTCCTTGAGTGTTTTAATAACCATTGTTTTGAACTCTGCACTGATAGTTTGGTTGACTCCATTTCATTAATTTTTTTCTGGGGACTTCTCCAGTTCTTTCATTTGGGTCAAGTTTCTTTGTCTCCTCATTTTGTCTGTCTCTCTGTATTTGTTTCTGAGTAGTAGGTAGATATGCTATGTCTCCCAATCTTGGTATGTTAGCCTTATGTAATAGGTGTCTTGTGGAGCTCAGTGGCTCAACCTCCCCTCATACCTGAGCTAGGTGTTCCAGGGATATCACTTGTGTGAATTATGTCAGCCCTTCTGTTGTAGTAGAGTCTTGATTGCTGTTTGCTCATCTGTGGGTGGGGTTGACTCTCAGACTGGCTGATTATTAGGATTGAACCCCACCACCGTGTACAAATTGAGGTACAGGGTCACCACATGAAGTGGATTTGGCCCCAGCAAGTTTGTCTGCTGGGATCTCCTTTTTTGTTTGTTTCTTGTGGAGCTAATTGGATCATGCCCTGCTGTGACCTGAAAACTGCCATGGAGTGCGTTGTTTCTAGGGCTTCCTGGGAGGGACTCTGGTTCTTGTTTCTGGTTATGACCTTTTCTGCATAAAGAAGATCCCTTAATATTTCTTATAAAGTGGGTTTAGTGGTTATGAACTCTTCTAGTTTTTGCTTGCCTGGGAAAGAATTTATCCCCTTCAATTTTAAATAATAAACTTGCTGGGTGTAATATTCTAGACTGTAGTTTCCTTTCTTTATGTACTTTAAATACTTCTTGGCACTCCATTAAGTTTCTTGCTGGAAAAATTAGCTATAACCTAATGGCATTCTCCTTCTTTTTGATGTATTATTTTCCTCTGGCTGCTGTCAAGATTATCTCTTTATTCTTAATTTTTGGCATTTTAATTACAATATGTCTTAGTGTTGGCCTTTCAGGGCTCATATTGTTTGTAACTCTTTGTGCTTTCTGGACCTAAATTTCTGTTTCATTTTCAAGAGTAGGTAGATTTTCAGCCATTATTTCTTCAAATATACTTTCTGCCCCTTTCTCTCTTCTTCTTCTGGGATTTTATAATGCAAATGTTAGTGCTCTTGATCTTATTTCATATGTCCCTTATACCATCCTCATTTTTTAAATTATTTTTCTTTTTGCTGTTCTCATTGGGTGATTTTCACTATTTTGTCTTCTAGGTTACTAATCTGTTCTTCTTCTTCTATATTAACCAATGTTGTCAATTCCTTCTAATGTGTTTTATTATTTTAGTTATTGTGTTTTTTATTCTGATTGGTTCTTTATTATGTTTTCTCTTTGTGGAAGTTCTGAGTTCCTCTTTTCTGCTGTCAAGTTTATTGAGCATCTTTATGAAAATTTTGTTTAATTGTTTATTGAATAAATCACTTATCTCTGATCATTAGAGTTTACTGGGTTTCTTCTTGTTGTTTGCTTTTTTGTTTGTTTGTTTTTTGCGGTGGAGGGCATATTCTTCTGTTTCCCCATTTTCTTTTATTTTTCCATGCTTTTCCCCTTGAGTTAGATGAAATAGCCACCTCTTTCAAAATTGAAAAAGTGGTCTTGTGTAGAAGTGGCCTTTGTGTAGACTGTATGCCAGGTGGTTAGGAAGACCCATTGCAGTCAGGGAAGGGGCCTGTGGGTATGCCTGGCTATAAGCACTAAGTTTTGGGTAGGTTGCCTAGTATACAACATGTGTGGTAGCTCCCTGTTGTTCTGGCTTTCCAAGGCCAGACTAGAGTTAGAGTAACACAACCTGTTGTGCATGTGTATGTTTATATGCCCTGCTGGTCTGACTTGGCAGCTTGTTGATTTGATTGACCACTACTAGAACACAGTCTGGAGTGTGGAGCCCAGTGAGCACATACACTACAGCACTCTGCTAGTTCTCTCTTACTATAGCTAGGGCCTCCCACTGTGCATGTGAGAGACATGCCTGTTGCTTTGACTGCTGTGGAAATCCAATTGGAGCTGCACTGGTCCATGGCCATAAGCACCATGGCACCTAATTAACTTTCACTCTGGGTGGGGCTGCCCAGAATGCCAAGGCTCTCTGGTGGTTCCATTTTCCTCTGGGTGGGATAGCCCAGTGGATGCATACAGCAATGGCCTGGTGCAGGCAATCTTCACTGTCCTGTTGGGACCACTGGATATTGCTCCAGATGGGGTGCCTTGTGTTTACCCATTAGGGTGCCCTCTTGTTCCTACTGCAGCTAGTTCCAGGTGAGGTTGCTGGGGATGTGCTACTGTGACCTTTCAGTTAGGCCAGAGTACCTTGCTATTCAAGCGCAGGGGGAATGCAAACAATGGTGCTCACCACCTCCTCCAATTCTGCTGTGTTCCCGCAAATTCTGGGGAGTTGCTGTGGTTCCTCAGTCTTTTCTATACATTCTCAATCTTCTTTGTTGTTCCTAAGCTGTTCAGTTGTCCACCAGCTATCTCGCAGGAGGAATTACTCTAATTATAGGCATGTATTCAATGTGTTCATGAGAGGTACTGAGCTCCATGTCCTCTTAAACTACCATTTTGGACCTGCCTCATCAATATTGTAGACATATAAAATTGTAAAAAATGAGGTAAAAATAAATAAATCCACAATTATAATCAGAGAATTCAACACTCTTCAATCAGCAACATATAGAACCAGTATACAGAAAATTACACAAAGATATAGGAGAACTAAGAGACCTGTCATTGTCTTAATCTAGTAGATATTTTAGAACAGTTTACCTAACAACATCAGAATATATACACTCTTCCGTTTCACATAGAACATTCATCAATATAGAGTACCTTCTAGGTCATAAAAAAACAACCCTTAACAAATTAAAAGAATACACATTATATAAAATAAAATATGTTATCTGATAATAAATAATTAAACTAGAAAGAAATAATATAAAGATAAAAAGAAAATCTGCAGGCACTTACAAATTAAAAATCATACTTTAAATTTTTTTAAGATTTTGCTTACTTATTTTTAGAGAGGGTAAGGGGGGGAGAGAAACATCACTGTTTGGTTGCCTCTCACACACCCCTTACTGAGGACCTGGCCTGCAACCCAGGCATGTGTCCTGACCGGGAATCAAACCTGCCACCCTTTGGTTCACAGACCTGCGCTCAATCTACTGAGCTACACCAGCCAGGAAACATCGTACTTTAAAATAATCCATGAGTCAAATGAAAAGTATCAAGGTGTGTTAGAAAATATTTTGAACTATATTGAAATAAAAATACAACATATCAAGAGTTGCATGATGCCACTAAAGCAGAGCTTTAGAAAAAGAACAGCAAAATAAATGCAAAGCAAGCAAAAGGAGTTTAATTAGGGTAAGAGCAAAAATCAATAAAATTTGAAACCAAACAACACTGCAGAAAATTAATGAAGCAAAAGCTGATTTCCCAAAAGGATCAGGAACATTGACAAATCTGATAAATCTGACAAAGAGGTAAAAGGTCTAAATCATCAAAGTCATAAGTGAAAGGCACATCACTACAGAGACTAAACGCATAAGGATAATTGGAGAGTATATCAAATAACTCTGTGAACATAAATGTAATCAATTAAAGTAAATATACCTGTTTCAAAAACACTATAAATCACCAAAACTCATCCGAGTTGAAAGAGATATCATGAATAGTCCTAAAACTTCTGAAAATCAAAATTTCCAGGTCCAGGCGATTTCACTAATTCTACCAAACACTAAATATGAAATACAAAAATTCTGAACAATCTCTTCCACAACAAAAGAGGAGGTAACACCTCCCAACTAAATATATAAAGCCAACGTTTCCTTAACACTAAAACCAGACAAAGACATTATAAAGGGTAGAAGGAGCTAATACCGATTATCTCTCATTAACTTTTTTTTTTTGTCATGGAAAAAGGAAGTAATTTTTCTCTCATACTGCACCAAAACACAAGTGGTAGTTTCTTAAAGGTTGGTTGTGTTGTAGAATCTGAAACCATATCAATGAGTATTTTATTAATGTCAAAATTCATTGGTCCATATAATACTTTGAATGAATGTCATTTATTGGTCATCTGAAAAATACTGGTTCACTGAGTTATATAGATTTCCCAAATGTCAATACATATCATTATAAAATATTTTAAATCATATTAGTTAATCTCATTATAACAAATCATAAAGAAAAATCTTGAAGTATTGTCAAGTCAAAGGTGGATATAAGTTCTCTAAAATTCCAATTTTCACTCAGAAAGCTGAATTTTCTCATTGGCAATAATGTTTGTTTTTTTCCTTTCTTTTTCTTTTTATTCCTTTTTTAAAATATATTTTATTGATTACATTATTACAGTTGTCCCATTTCCCACCCTTCACTCCCCTCCACCCCACATACACCCTCCTACCCACATTCCCCCCTTTACTTCATGTCCATGTGTCATACATATAACTTCTTTGGCTTCCACATGTCCTATACTATTCTTACCCTCCCTCTGTCTATTTTCTACCTACCATCTATGCTACTTATTCTCTGCACCTTTTCCGCCTCTCTCCCCCTCCCACTCCCCTGTTGCAAACCCTCCACGTGATCTCCATTTCTGTGGTTCTGTTCCTGTTCTAGTTGTTTCCTTACTTTGCATTTGTTTTTGTTTTAGGTGTGGTTGTTAATAACTGTGAGTTTGCTGTCATTTTACAATTCATATTTTTACCTTCTTTTTCTTAGATAAATCCCTTTAAAAATTCATATAATAAGGGCTTGATGGTGATGAACTTCTTTAATTTGACCTTATCTGAGAAACACTTTATCTGCCCTTCCATTCTAAATGAAAGCTTTGCTGGATAGAGCAATCTTGGATGTAGGTCCTTGCCTTTCATGACTTGGAATACTTCTTTCCAGCTCCTTCTTGCCTGTAAAGTTTCTTTTGAGAAATCAGCTGACAGTCTGATGGGAACTCCTGTGTAGGTGACTGTCCCCTTATCTCTTGCTGCTTCTACAATTCTCTTCATTTTAATCTTGGCTAATGTAATTATGATGTGCCTTGGTGTGTTCCTCCTGGGGTTGAACTTCCCTGGGATTCTCTGAGCTTCCTGCACTTCCTGGAAGTCTATTTCCTTTGCCAGATTGGGGAAGTTCTCCTATTATTTGTTCAAATAAGTTTTCCACTTGTTTCTCTTCCTCTTTCCCTTCTGGTACCCTATAATTCAGGTGTTGGAATGTTTAAAGATGTCCTGAACGTTCCTAAGCCTCTCCTCATATTTTTGAATTCTTGTTTCTTCATTCTTTTCTGGTTGAATGTTTATTTTTTCCTTCTGGTCCACACTATTGATTTGAATCCTGGTTTTCTTCCCATCACTACTGGTTCCCTATACATTTTCCTTTATTTCACTTAGTGTAGCCTTCATTTTTCATCTAATTTGTGACCAAGTTCAACCAATTCTATGAGCATCCTGATTACCAGTGTTTTGAAATGTGCATCTGATGGGTTGGCTATCTCTTTGTTGCTTAGTTGTATTTTTTTCTGGAGCTTTGATCTGTTCTTTCATTTGGGCCATTTTTTTTGTCTGGACATACCTGTTATGTTATAAGGGGTGGAGTCTTAGGTGTTCACCAGGGTGGGACAACCCACATCACTGTGTTGTGATGCTGTATATGGGGAAGGGGTCCAAGAGGGAAAAATGGTGCTTGCTCATCTCTCTGCCTGATTTCAGTCACTTCCCCCACTACCCACAAGCAAGTTGGGCCCTTCTGGTCCTGATTCTGGATGGGTGTGCTTGTGTACATTCCAGGACCCTGTGGGTCTCTCCAACAAACTCTCTTGTGAGGCTGGGATTTTCTCCCACTGCCACCTCAACCCCTGAAGGTGTCTTTAATCAGTGGTTTGAGGCTTTATTTCCCCACACTGGAGCCCTGGGTTGCATGGTCTGTTTTGCTCCCCAATTCTTTCTCCCGGTTTATCTACACTCAAATGTGGGACCACCCACTCCACCAGCTATTGCCTCACCGGGTCCACCAGCTGCTGCCTTTCAGCCAGAAAGCTGCATCCTTGCCTGCCCTACTCCACAATCTGCCACCTCACTGGGCCCACAGGATGCCACCTTGCTTCCAGTCCTCTGTACCCAGCTGCCCATATCCACCCTTCCTACTGGTCTGGATGAATGTTTCTTTAACTCCTTGGTTGTCAGACTTCCATACAGTTTGATTTTCTCTAAGTTCTGGTTGTTTTTTGTTTTTAAATTGTTGTCCTTCTTTCTGTTGTGCGATGAAGCACAGTGTGTCTACCTACACCTCCATCTTGGCCGGAATGATCCAATATCTCTCATTAACTGTTAATGCAAAAGTCCTAGACAAAATGTCAGCCAATCAGATTCTACAATGTAAAATGATAATATCCCACAACCAAGTGGGGTTTATCTCACGAATTCAGAAATTGATAAATTCAATCCACCATTTCAACATCTGTAGATCTAAAACCATATGATCATATGAATGAGTGCATTAAAAGGATTTGACAAATAAACTATCCATTTGTGAAAAAACTCTTGGGAAACTAGAAATAGATGGAAACATCTTCAACCTGATGAAGGACATCTAAAATATCCTACATTAACATCACAATTAATACTGAAAGAGTAAATACTTTTCTACAATGATTAAGAACAAGAAAGGGATAGTCACTCTTACCAGTCCTATTCAACATAATACTAGATGTCCTAGCCAATGCAATAAAGTAAGAAGAAGAAATTAAAACATACAACTATGAAGTAATAAATAAAAACTAGGTATAGTCAACATGATTTTCTCTATACAAAATAGTAAAAAAAAAAAAAATACATTGAAAACACCTCTTGAAGGACTTCTGACCAAGATGGAGATGTAGGTCAAAATGCTGTACCTCCTCACACAACAAACATTGAGGTCAACAAATATTTATGAACAATAACACAACCAGAACACAGAAAATTGAACTACGGAAGTCCGACAACCATTCAACCGGACCAGTAAGAGGGGCGGAATCAGCAATCTGCAGAGAGGGAACGCGACTGGAAAAGGCAGTGTTTGGCAGACCCAGGAGCACCGGGGAGCATAGGTGGTGTGGAGCTTGCAGACCCCAGATGCACGGGGAGGAGACAAACAGAGCACGCAGGGCAGTTGGCTGACCGTAGACACATATTCTTGTGCAGATACACTAGGTGCTGTGAGAGGCAGCACAGGGGACGGAAATCCGAGAGAGTGGGAAACAGGCGCCATTGTTCCCACTCTGACCCTGCTCCCACATACAGCCTCACAACCCAGCTACTGGGTTGACCCACCCTGGTGAACATCTAAGGGTCCACCCCTCATACATAACAGGTGCCACCTGACCAAAAATGACTCAAAGAGGACAGCTCAAAGCCCCAAAGTCAGTACTTTTAAGCAAGCAAGAGATAGCCAACCTATCAGATGCACAGTTCAAAACACTGGTGATCAGGATGCTCACAGAACTGGTTGATTTTGGTCGCAAATTAGATGAACAAATGAAGGCAATGGTAAGTGAAATGAAGGAAAATGCACAGGAAACCAATAGGAATGGGAAGAAAACTGGAACTCAAATCAATGGAGTGGACCAGAAGGAAGAAAGAAACATCCCATCAGAAAAGAATGAAGAAACAAGAATTCAGAAAAACGAGGAGAGGCTTAGGAACCTCCAGGACATCTTTAAACATTCCAACATCTGAATTATAGGAGTACCAGAAAAGGAAGAAGAAGAGAAACAAGTGGAAAACTTATTTGAACAAATAATAAAGGAGAACTTCCCCAATCTAGCAAAGAAAATAGACTTCCAGGAAGTCCAGGAAGCTCAGAGAGTCCCAAAGAAGGTGGACCCAAGGAGGAACACACCAAGACACATCATAATTACATTAGTCAAGATTAAAATGAAGGAGAGAATTCTAGGAGCAGCAAGAGATAAGGGGACAGTCACCTGCAAAGGAGTTCCCATCAGACTGTCAGCTGATTTCTCAAAAGAGACCTTACAGGCAAGAAAGGGATGTAAAGAAGTATTCCAAGTCATGAAAGGCCAGGACCTACATCCAAGACTGCTCTATCCAGCAAAACTTTCATTTGGAATGGAAGGGCGGATAAAGTGCTTCTCAGATAAGGTCAAGTTCAAGGAGTTCATCATCACCAAGCCCTTACTATATGAAATGTTAAAGGGACTTATCTAAGAAAAAGAAGATAAAAAACAGGAACAGAGAAAGGACAGCAAACTCAGTTATTAACAACCACACCAAAAACAAAAGCAGACTAAGCGGACACCTAAATCAGGAACGGAGCCACAGAAATGGAGATCACATGGAAGGTTAGCAACAGGGGAGTGGGAGGAGAGGGTGGGGAGAAGGTACAGAGAGTAAGTAGCATAGATGGTGGGGAGAAAATAGACAGGGAGAGGGCAAGAGTAGTGTGGGAAATGTAGAAGCTAAAGAACTTATGACACATGGACATGAACTAAAGGGGGGGGAG
>PVKM010006916.1:0-16570 GCA_004027735.1 Carollia perspicillata | reverse complement strand
TTACAATCAGAGGTTTTGAGGCTTTATTTCCCCACACTGGAACCCTGGGTTGTGCTGTCTGTCTCGCTCCAGAGTTCTTTCTCCAGGCTTGTCTGCATGCAAATGTGGGACTGCCCAGTCTACCAGCCACCACCTTGCCCACCCAGTCCTCCAGCCTCTTCCTTGCCATGCCTCCTCTCTGCCCCAGCTGCCCATCTCTGCCCCTCCTACCAGTCTGAATGAATGTTTCTTCTTTAACTCCTTGGTTGTCAGACTTCCATATGGGTTGATTTTCTGGCAGTTGTGGTTGTTTTTTGTCTTTAAATTTGTTGTTGTCCTACTTTTGGTTGTGTGAGAAAGCAAAACTTATCTACCTATGCCTCCATCTTTCAGGCCAGAAGTCCTGAAATTGTTTTTTAAATGAATTATGTACTGACATGGCAAGCTGTTAATTATAAACTGTTTTGTGAAAAAAAAAAGCAAGTTGCAGAATTCTCATTGGTATGAAAAAGGAATACATGCACATTTATCTTGATAGAGAGAGAGATATGTTTGTGTGTGCATAGAAAGTATCTGGGCAGATGTAGACCAAACTGTTAACAGTTACTTTCTCTGGGAATTGGTATTGGGACAGAAAAGGGGTTAGATAAGGCTTTCACTTTTTAGTTTATACATTCTTTCATTCAAACATACACTGATTGAACTTCTATTATGTGTCAGCACTGTTTTAAATCCTGGGCATATGGATGAGGCCTCTGCTCTCGTTGTTGAAGGAGAGCCAGACAATAAACAATTACATAAATAAACACCACAATTTCAGGCACAATTTCCACACAAGTTCTATGCAGAAAAAATAACATGAGGTGATATGACAAAAAGGTACAGAGAAAGAGTTGGGTGTGCTATTGTACGTTGCATGGTTGGGCAGTGTCTCTCTGAGGAAATGGTAATTTAGATGAGACCTAAATGACAATATGGACCCAGAAATGAGAATATCAAGAAGAAAAGCATTTCAAACAGAAGTAACACTCAGTGCAAAGGCCCAAAGTCAAGAACAACCTTTGTGTGTTCCAGAAACAGAGGCCAGTGTAGCTGGAGCTTAATAAATGTAGAGGAGAGTGGGAGCAGCTGACTGAGAGTCAAATACATCATGTTTGTGTTGACTTACTTTTCTGTTATATTTTTAATAAGAATTTTATGGTACTTTTTAAAAATAACAGTAACATATTAATGTCTTAAAAGAATAAGAGAATCAGATAGACTAGCTCCATCACCTATTGGCTGTGTTACCTTAATCAAGTTAATCTTGCTAAGTCTCAATTTCTTCATTTGTAAAATGAGGGAAAGTATACTCACCTCAGAGGGCCAATGTGCGAATCCATATAAAAGATTGTTTTGGTTAGAGCTCTTTTGGATGCAAGGAACAGAAACCTAGTCAAGCTAAATCAAAAGTCAGAAATGCAACAGCAGGAAGTCAAGTACAGGAAGAGCTCATTAAGCCTGGAGCTGCAAGAAAATTCTGAATGAAGCATGTACCTCTGGTCTAGAGCTTTGCCATTAACATGACTCATCTACACTACATCTGCCTTTCTCTGCACATTTCCCCCATGCTCCTCACTCAACTCAGAATTTCAGCTTGTACCTGTCTGGTCCATAATGCCCACCCCTCACCAGCATCCTGGTCTACTGGACCTGTTGGCTCAACTCCCTTCAACTAACTGGCAAGTCCCCCGTGCATCTTTTATTTCACATCCCCCCAAAAGCAATATGATTGGCCCACCTCATCTTTTCAAGTGGGACATAAAACTCACAGGTTGTGGGGCTGATCATGGATCAGGTACAATTGGCTGTACCCTAAGGGAGGGGAGAATATAGTACATAATTAGGTCTCACTTGACCACTCAGCAGGAGCTATAAGTAGAACAGATTATCTGAGAAAGATGTATGAGGGTGGCAGGCAAGAAGTGGCATTTCTGATACATGCATGTGACAGAGCGATTGGCACAAAGTAGGTGTTCAGCAAATGGTCATGATTATTAACCATGACATTATGCCACCCTCACAGGAAGCCTTCCCATAACTCTCAAGTTTCCCAAACTTTCCCCCCAAAACAGAATCTGTACTGCAGGAATCATCCAATTAAGAAATCAATGAAATTCCTTCATTCAGAACAGACATTTAAGGCCTCCTAGGTATGAAGCACTGTGCTGGACACTGGCAGGAGAGATACACAAATGAATCATGTCCTTATCCTTGCCTCAAAGATCTCCCAGGATAGTGCAAGAGAAAAGGCAACCTGAGCTATGAGATATCCAAAGATATAGAGATCTGAGAGTTCAGAAAAGGGCAAAGACTATTGTTTACCCATATGTATGCCTGTCTCCTGGATACCTCCCCTTAGATGTCCTAACACACCTCCATCTGAACATATTTAAAACTGATCTCATCTGTCCAATTCCAAGCCTGTTCCCTTCTCTGATTCCTTGTCTCTGTGAGGCAAGTTCATCCACTCCAGTTGCCCAACCATGAAACCTGAGCTGCACCCCCTCACAATGTCAGCTGTTGCAGCTGCTAAAGTTGTCCCTGAACCTTTCCTGTCTGTTTGTCTTGCCCCAAAGGTCAGTACTAATAATAAACTTGAGGATTGCTGCAGGATGGAGACAGATAAGACCCGGAGTTCACTAGGGTTGATTTTGGATTTGGCCTCTAGTGTCAGTGGGTGCAATCCCTTTTGGGAAAACGGGTTGACAAAAGCCTAAAATATGTTCATGCCATTTTCCCAGTAATTCTGCTCCTCAATCAATACCCTCCCACCCCACCCCCCCAAACAGGAAAAGCTCTAAGCACAAAACTGTTCTTTGCAGGACTAATTTCTGATGGTCAAACACAGGGAAGTTGTCTTGATACCCAAAAAGAGGGAAGGGTTAAGTGAACCGTGGCAGTGTCTGGTGGAACATTCTACGGCCATTACTGAGAGATGACGGCTGTGGAGATTCTATAGCAACAGGGAAAATTTATTATGCTGTAACTAAGGATACAGGGTTATGTGTACATTCCAACTGCAACAACGTAAAAACTGCGTGGGCTCAGGGTCTGCTGGTGGACATTTAAAATGTCTTATGTATGAAAAAGAAAAACCCTAAACTTCCTTTATGTAAACTATGGACATCTGTGAGATTTTTTTTTTTTTTTTTTGCTTTTTTTCATCTTTTCCACCAAACAATCAGACGTCTTAATTATGTGCCCTTTTTGTTCCAGGTCCTTCGTTAGGTGCTAGGGATTTGAAGGTGAATTACCCACGGTCCTTTTTCTCTTGTAGGTTATGGCAAAAGAAGAAAGGAATACGAAAACATATGGGCCAGTCCCTATGGGTCCACTTGAGAACGTTTGCAGGCAGGGTCACCCCCTGGTGGCTACCTGACTACCTGCCCTTGGGTAGCGCTAAGCTCCTCCTAGGCAGCGGCTTCCATGCTTGGGGGCCCAAGCACAGACTAAATTCTCAGCGATTCCAAGACTCCTCCCTCTCCCATCTACTGGGGCCCTCATCTCGTAGTAAGCGCTTCAACCCAGATTGGGCCCAGATTTGGCCCAGATTTATCCCACAACGCAACTCTCATTCGAACTCCTCCCTCCCCCAAAGCCTCCTTCACGTTTGGATCTGCAAGATTATGTCATTCTCACTGGTTCGCATGCGCCCCACAACTGGCCAATTGGAGTGCCACTGCCACAAGTGGGGCGGAGCTTTGGGTTCCGGAGTGCTGTCTTTCCTTTTCTATCTGATGTTGTAAGAAGTGGCAACACCGTACTGGTAAGGTTGAAATGCAGGCACACTGGGAGTTCTAAGACTGCAAAATCCGAGAAAAGCTGCGAACCCCATAGCCCCAGTTTTGTCCCACCTACTCCCGAGATAGACATCGTCCATTTCTGACTCCTTCCACCTCTCGCCTCCAAGCGTTGAAATTGGACCCCCGCCACGTTTGCATCTAATTTGTCTACAGATACCCGGTGTGCACGTACCTCTGGGCAGGGCCAGCAGAAGGCTAATGCAATCTAGCCAGGCAGGCAGGGCATGTTGGATGAGATGGGGATCCGGGATTGGAGAGGAATATTCCAGCTCTCCTAGTAACGCTACTCTAAGTGAGACCTTAATATATAAGTAGAAGTTTGTGCCCTTTGGGGGGGGGGGCTGGTCAAATGTGTCTATTAAAATTTAAAAATGCGTATACGCCATTGGCTCAGCCATCGCAATTGTATATAAGCACCCAGGACTCCTAGAGCAACCCATCACAATCACCTAGAGAGTTTGTTAAAAAGCAGGTTGTTGCAGCCCATACAGAATTTCTCATTCAGTAGAATGGGGCCTGAGAATTTGCTTTTCTAACAAGTTTGGGGGTTGGGAGAATGCACACTTCAAGAATCTTTGATTTAGAGGTGGGGGAAGCTTTGCAAAGAGGCATGTATGAACAAGTGCAAACCTTGTTAATTTGTTTGCAGTAATGAAAAATTGAAAGCATCATGAGGAGGGTAATTTTATCAGTTAAAAATATATCTTTATAAACTGGCTATATCTTTATAAACTGACAAGGAAAGATACTGAAGGAGGTGATACTAATACTTATTAAGCATTTACACTGTTCCAGGCTTTGTGCTTAGAATTTCATACTCATTTAATTCTGCATCAATGTGACTATGTCTAATTAACCATATATTTCCAGTCCAGAACAGGTTCTGGCACCAACAACCTTGTCAGTAAATGCTTGTGGCCTCATATAATAAGACCCCCACCCCAATATAATGGAAGAGACAAAATACAGTAAAAGAAGGCTATAGGAGTTCAGAAGAATGTATCAGGCAAGCTTTCAGGAGGAGTAGAACCTGAAAGACATGTAAGAGTTTGCCAAAAGAGAGAAAAAAACAATCTCAGACAAAATGAGTGAATGGCCAAACATCCCATTCCCACACTTTAGGACTTCAAAGGCCAAACAATATTTTAAAATATTGTGAAGTGACCTCAACTGCTGCCGAGGATGTGGAGCAACAGGAATGCTCAGTCATTGCTTGTAGGAATGCAAAATTCCTACTTGTAGGTACAGCCACTTTGGAAGAGTTTGACTGTTTCTTAGAAAACTTCACATACTCTTACCATATGAGCTAGCAATCACATTCCTTGGCATTAACCCAAAGGAGCTGAACACTCATAGCCACTGACAAATGTTCTTTGCTCCAGTAAACTTTAGTCAGCCTCCCTGAATCCCCTCCCGAGCAAGGCCCATCCATGTAATTCCTTGTAGAATCCAGTTTTAACAAAAATCCTAATGGGTCACTTTAGTGTTGATTTCCCACCCGTGATATCTTACCAACTCACCACTATCCCGCAGGTGATATCTAAGCACTCTGGCCTGCCTTCAGCAAGAATCTTGTTAGAGTCAGTTCAGCATGAATCCTCCTAGACTTAATGTTTCCTCTTAGTAATTTTCCATCCACCAATGCTCCCTACAACTTCCTCCTTAAATCCAGACTTGTTCTGGTTGTATTCAGAATGGAGCCCAGTTTTATACTGGAGTCTCTCCATATTGCAATAATTTATTGAATGAAATCTATCCTCACTGCTTTAACTTCTGTCTGGCTCTGGTTGTCTTTCACAGTTTTTATTGCCACAATTCTGATCTGGATCATAACCACCATTAGGCCCTCAGATGGAACAACCAGGCCTCCCATCCCCCACCAAGACCTTTTGTCTCCGGTCTGCTTACTTGTTTGGGTATCTAGTGATGAGTCTGACTCAAACCAAAAACCAGTGGTCCAGATAAATCTCCACTGAAGCACAGTGAGGATGGATTTTAATTCTGAAGATTCTGCATATACTCTAAAAGCCAGGTTACACTCCCAGACAAGCAGAGGCCAGTTGGAGTCCTAAGTCTCTCTCTCTAACCCAGTCTCTAACAAGCTGGGTTAGAATGCCAGGCAAGTAGTTGTTTCTAAGTAGCTGGGTTAGATTCCTAGGCTTTTCTATTTGTAAAAGGCTAGTCCCTGTAAGGAGTAGAAACTGGGTTAGTATCTCAGGATTCTCTGTTCATAAGTATAAAGGTGCCATTAGTCAATAACATAGAAGCTCCCTAATCACTGACTATATGCTTCACCTTTAAGGCCCTAATACTGTCATTCTCACTGGCAAAACTACTAAAAACTAACTTAAGCTACAGTGGCCCTTCTGGGGCTCCTGGGATATGCCCAAATTAGTCCACCTATGGAGAGTGCTAGAGCAAAAAGGAATAAGAATCTCAGATTCACAATAGTCTGCTTTTTCTATTGTTATGAAAAATCTCAAGCTATTGAGGTTCTTGAACAATATCTTCAGAAAAAAATTTATGACCCAATAAACCCCCTAGCATCCTCCACAGCATCATAATTCCCCTCCAAGCTCTCTTTTAGATCTTCTTCTCCCAGAATGCCCTCCATCAGTGGTACCTCCAGCCCTTTAACTCCCTGTAATTGCAAGGTTCACTGGGCCTGCATCTCCTGTAGATGAAGCCCAGGGTGCAACCAGTACTCATTCTCAAGTGAGGCCAACAGAAAAAATAATACTTAAATCTTGATCAGTACAAATTGTATGTCATCATCAAGAACTTTCCTGGCCCCAAAAAGAAAGAAAAAGACTTACTGAACTTAGAATTGTTTGGGGCGCATATATTCTCCAGGATTCCCTGATTTATATCAACTTATCCACTGTGTAGTTGGCCCTGGGCTTATCTCCCTTTGGTTTGAAAAGGCCAAATGAAGCACCATTCCTGAAGGCCTTCAAGGGTCTCAAACCACCCCCTGATTCCTATTGGAAACTGAGGAAAGAAAGAAGAAAATACTAGGAGTCATTCTCAGGTCTATCCTGCCAAAACTGATTGATCATGTATTACAAATTATAATCAACAAAGAGATGAAACTGTGGCTAACAATCACCATCTGTTTAAGACAACATGAGAGGGGTTAAGGGAGGTAGTAGAGAGTATAGGGGTATAAATGGTGATGGAAGGAGACTTGACTTGGGGTGGTGAACACACAGTACAATGTACAGATGATGGGTCATAGAAGTGTACACCTGAAACCTGTATAAATTTTATTAACCAATGTCACCCCAATAAATTTAATTGTTAAAAAAGACAACATGGGCCCTGGCTGGTGTAGCTCAGTGGATTGAGTGCGGGCCTGTGTACCAAACAACTGCGGTTTGATTCCCAGTCAGGGCGCATGCCTGAGTTGCAGGCCAGTTCCCATCAGGGGACACATGAGAGGCAACCATACATTGATATTTCTCCCCCTCTCTCCTTCCCTTCCCCTCTAAAGATAAATAAATAAAATCCTTTTAAAAAGACAAAAAAAAAAAAAGAGAGAGAGAGAGAGACAACATGGGCCCTGGCTGATGTAGCTCAGCGGATTTAGTGTGGGCTGCTAACCAAAGGGTTGCCAGTTCAATTCCCAATCAGGTCATATGCCTGTGTTGCATGCCAGGTCCCCAGTAGGGGGCGTGTGAGAGGCAGGAACACATTCATATTTCTCTCCCTTTCTTTCTCCTTCCCATCCCCTCTCTCTAAAAATAAAGAAATGAATGAAATCTTTTTTAAAAAAGATGACATGGGAAGAGAATTTGGGGCTGGAACTGACTTCCCAAACTGCTTCTGATCTGGCCACAAGCTTTGCAAATGGTCTCAGACCAAAACTCTGTGACACATTACAGAGGAATAGTACTAACTAGCAAAATGCAAACATGTATGAACTCCAGACATTAGCCCAGCATTATGAAGATAATACTTCAAAAAATACACAACACAAGCTTATGGTATTGCAATTGAAACAGCTAAAAATTGGTGAAATATGTGCTGACAGAAGATAACTTGATTTTGGGTGGTTGGCACACAATATAATATACAGATCATGTATCATATAAATGTATACTTGAAACCTATATAAACATATTCAGAACTTCCGGCCAAGATGGAGGTGTAGGTGGAAACACTGTGCCTCCTTGCACAACCAAAATTAAGGACAACAAAGATTTAGAAACAAAAACACGACCAGAACAGAAAGAAAATTGAACTGTACGGAAGTCTGACAACCATTCATCCAGACTGGTAAGAGGGGTGGAGTTGGCTAATGGAGAGGGGTCACTGCAGGAAAAAGTGGTGGCTGGCAGACCCTGGGGCACAAGCAGGTGCACCAGCAGCACAGGGCTAGCAGACCCTGGGCGCGGGAAGGAAACGAGCAGACCCAGTGAGGTGCGCAAGGCCACTGGCTGACCGTGGTCACACATTTGTACACAGACAAACAAGGCAAAAACGGGCAGTGAGACAGACCACACAACCCAGGGACCCAGCAATGGGAAATAAAGCCTAAAAGCACAGATTGAAAACACTTGTGGGGGCAGAGGTGCCGGGAGAGACCCCCAGCTTCACAGGAGGGTTTGTTGGAGAGACCCACAGGGTCCTAGAAGTTACATAAGCCCACCCACCTGGGAACCAACATCAGAAAGGCACAATTTGCTTGTGGGAAGAGGCAGAGGGGACTGAAATAGGAGCAGAGCAAGCGCCATTGTTCCCTCTCTGACCCTGCCCCCACATACAGCCTTACAACCCAGCTACTGGGTTTCCCTGCCCTGCTGAACATCTAAGGGTCCGCCCCTCATACATAACAGGTGCCACCTGACCAAAAATGACTCAAACAGAACAGCTCAAAGCCCCAAAGCCAATACTTTTAAGCAAGCAAGAGATAGCCAACCTATCAGACGCAGAGTTCAAAACACTGGTGTCAGGATGCTCACAGAACTGGTTGATTTTGGTCGCAAATTAGATGAACAAATGAAGGTGATGGTAAGTGAAATGAAGGAAAATGCACAGGGAACCAATAGTGATGGGAAGAAAACTGGGACTCAGGTCAATGGTGTGGACCAGAAGGAAGAAAGAAACAACCAAACAGAAAAGAAGGAAGAAACAAGAATTCAAAAAAGTGAGGACAGGCTTAGGAACCTCCAGGACATATTTAAAGATTCCAACATCTGAATTATAGGGGTACTAGAAGGGGAAGAGGAAGAGCAGCAAGTGGAAAACTTATTTGAACAAATAGTAAAAGAGAACTTCCCCAATCTAGCAAAGGAAATAGACTTCCAGGAAGTCCAGGAAGCTCAGAGAGTCCCAGGGAAGTTGGACCCCAGGAGGAACACACCAAGGCACATCATAATTACATTAGCCAAGATTAAAATGAAGGAGAGAATTCTAGAAGCAGCAAGAGGTAAGGGGACAGTCCCCTACAAAGGAGTTCCCATCAGACTGTCAGCTGATTTTTCAAAAGAGACCTTACAGGCAAGAAAGGGCTGGAAAGAAGTATTCCAAGTCATGAAAGGCAAGGACCTACATCCAAGATTGCTCTACCCAGCAAAGCTTTCATTTAGAATGGAAGGACAGATAAAGTGAGTCTCAGATAAGGTCAAGTTCAAGGAGTTCTTCATCACTAAGCCCTTCTTACATGAAATGTTAAAGGGACTTATCTAAGAAAAAGAAGATAAAAAATATGAACAGTGAAAGGACAGCAAACTCAGTTATTAACATCCACACCTAAAACAAAAGCAAAATAAGCAAACAACTAAAACGGGAGCAGAGCCACAGAAATGGAGATCACATGGAGGGTTAGCAACAGGGGAGTGGGAGGAGGAGAGGAGGGGAGAATGTTCAGAGAACAAGTAGCATAGACGGTGGGGAGAAAATAGACAGGGAGAGGGCAAGAGTAGTGTGGGAAATGTAGAAGCTAAAGAACTTGTGACACATGGACATGAACTAAAGAGGGGAGTGTGGGTGGGAGGGGGTGTGCAGGGTGGAGGGGAATGAAGGGGGGGAATGGGACAACTGTAATGGCATAATCAATAAAATATATTATATAAAAGAAAAATCTTATATTCACCACTCTTGTAAACCTGTTAGGAAGGAATCTTCTCGTGAATTGGGAGATTAAAATTCATTATACCCCTGAAAGACTCCTTCTACATGCCTCAGACTCCTCCCTTTCACATGTACGTCCAGTAACAACTTTCTCTGACTTCCCTCCTGAATTCATGTACTCACTTAACCCCATATGTATTTCACTGAAGATTTAAATAAACTATTAAACAAAATGTCCTCTTCTTCATAGGCAAAAATCTCCATTGATGTTGGATGCATGTGGGATGCTGAACTTGTTAAGGTAAAAATAGATCCTTCTATAACCCTCCCCGGGATCCCTCAATATCATTTAAAGCCAGAAGGACTTGAGGGGCTCTGCTAATTAGTTTGAACTTTATAAAACATAAACTATGAGACCCACTTCTAGCCTGTGCAATATTCCCATTTTGGCCATCTAAAAAAACAAATGGGAAAGGAAATTGGTTAGACCAAGATCCAAGATATAGCAATAAAATTGCCAAATCTATATTTTTCTTGGTACTTAATCCTAAAGCTATTCTGTATGGAAACCCCCCAATATCCAATATTTCACAGGCATCTATTTGTGTTCACCTTTTTTAGTATTCTCCTTAATAGGTATTCTTAATACTTATTTGCCTACACCTAGGGTAACCAACAATATGCCTGGACTATTATGCCCCAAGGATTTACTGAGGCACCTAGCTACTTCTTGTGTACCACAAATGTCAACACAAGGGACTTAATATTTCCAAGTGACTCCACTTCAATCCAATATATAAATGACTTACTTCTATATTCTATTAAGATAATTTGGACTCTGAATACCTTCTTAAAGCATTAGCAGAAAAGGGCCACAAGGTGGCTAGAGAGGAAATTCAACTATGCTCTCTGTGTATCTGATATCTAAGTATGATATTTCAGCCACAGGTAAAACTATCTCCACTGACTGAGACTTTATTTATAAACATTTTTCTCTCCCTGAAACAAAACAACAACTGAGAGGTTTCAGAGTCTTGTGGGATGTTGTAGGATATGAATACATAACTTCTCTATGATTACTTCACCCCTTTATGCCATGACTAGAGAGACATCCCCAAACCCAACAGTCTGAAAGCCCCATCCAAAAATGCTTCTGATTACCTAAGGGTTCTGTATGTTCATTTCCCACCCTTTGACATCCCAAATCCTCCCTCCCTTGTTCCTTGTTTGTGCATGAATGAGACAATAATGTCCTCAGAGTGTTATCTCAGAAGCAAAATGTACACCAGAGAACTTTGGGATATTGTTATTGGACCTTAAACCCAGTAGCAAAGGCATATCATATCCCCCTCGCTTGTGAACTGTTGCTGTAAATACCCAACTTGTCTAAGCAACTTCTGATCTAGTATTAGGTCATCTGCTTAACATACCCTCCTCAAGCTGTGCAGACCCTATTGCTTAGTGAAAACACAGCACTTTTCTATGTCTCGACTTACCTCGTGATACTGCTCTCTCCCTCTTGCATCATCATATATCATTATCAAAACCTTCACCCTGCCACCTTTACCCATTGATGGAACTTCCCACAATTATGGCATTAATGCTAGATCATTCTCACATCTTAAGCTAGATTTATCAGAAAACCTCTTCCCCAAGTTAACCTCACTCTTTATATTGATGGCTTTATATTGATGGCTCTTTCTTCAGAAAGAGGATGGGACCTTCCAGAATAAATATAATGTCACTAATCAACATAAATCTCTAGAATACCAAGCTCTGCCAAATGTTATAACAGTCCAGGTGACCAAGTTAATTACTTTTACTGGGATTTGCTTGGATAAGAGCAGAGGGAATGAAAGCTAACATTTATACCGATAGACACTATGCCTTTGAAAGTAGTACATGATTATGGTATGTACAGAAAGAGAGAAGATTTGTGGCAGCAGCTGGTGCCCCAGTCAAAAATGGACCCCAAATAGCAGAACTTCTAGAAGCATTGTTATTACTCCAGCATATCGTTATAGTTTGAAATGAACGACAAATCACAAAAATATTCAGAAGAAGACCAGGGAATTAAATTTGTTGATAAAAATACAAAATTAGCAGCCTGTTTCTAAGCCACCCAAGAAACCAGTGATTTCCAAGCCTTGGACTATGACCCTGGGTCCCACATCAAGACCCTAGGCCCCTGGTGAGATTATTCATTCTACCTTAAGGGAGAAAACTTCTTTAAGATGATTCCTAAGGAAATAATAAAAGAGATCTTCATGAACCAAATAACCGCTTTATACTAAAAACTAATTGGATGAGGAAGTGCTGGATATTCATTCTACTCATTCAGATGGGCTTTAGAAACACCAGGACAGCCACTTGGTAGCTCCTAAGTCTATCTATCAAGCCATTAGATATGATTTACACAACATGACTATTGTGTAAAGGAAAAAATGTAAGATATATTAGACAAAGAGTGGTTTGGGCCCTTTTGTTTTATTCAGATCAATTACCTCCTTCATCTGCCAGAAACATAATTTTGTAAAAACTGTAAAAGTCGGCCAAGGAAAGGAAACAGATATCCTTCCATTTATTTGAGTCCTGTTCAGTTTCTTTCATCAACACCTTATAGTTTTCAGTGTAAAGTCCTTTCACCTCCTTAATTAAATTTACTCCTAAGGATTTTATTTTTCTGATACTACTGTTTATGGAATTGTTTACTTAATTTATCTTTCCGATAGCTCATTGTTAGTATATAGAAATGTAATTTATTTTTGCATATTGATTTTTCACCCTGCAATTTTACTAAAATTGTTTATTTGTGCTAACAGGTTTTTTCGTAGAGTCTTTAGTATTTTCCATATATATAATATCATGTCATCTACAAATAGAAACAATTTCACTTCTTCACACTCCAAAGGGATACCTTTTATTTCTTTTCCTTAAATTATTTCTTTGGCTAGGACTTCCAATGCTATGTTAAATTAATGTGGTGAGAACAAGCATTCTTCTCTTATTCCAGATCTTAGAAGAAAGCTTTCATCACTTTAACATTGTTTATGATGTTAGCTGTGGGCTTGTCCTATATGGTTTTTATTATGTTGAGGTACATTCCTTCTATACTCACTTACTGAGGATTTTTCTCATCAAAGGATGTTGAATTTTGTCAAATGCTTTTTCTGCATCTATTGAGATCACATTATTTTTCTTTCACTGTGTTAATGTGGTGTATCACACTTATTGACTTGCATATGTTGAACTATCTTTGCATCCCTGAAATGAATCCCATTTGATCATGGTGTATGATCCTTTTAATGTGTTGCTGAATTCAGTTTGCTAATATATTGTTGAGAATTTTTGTTTCTATGTTCATGAGGAATATTGGCCTGTAGCTATCTTTTCTTGTAATGTCTTTGTCTGGCTTTAATACTAGGATAATGCTGGCTTCCTAAAGTGAGTATGAGTATAGGAACATTCCCTCCATTTCTATATTTTGGAAGAGTTTGAGAAAAGTTGGTATTAATTCTTTAAATGTTTTATAGAATTCATTTGAGAGGTTATCTGCTGCTGGACTTTTCTTTGTTAGGAATTTTCTGTTACTGATTTAATCTCCTTGCTAATAATTACACTGTTCATATTTTCCATTTCTTCCTGATTCAGTCATGGTAAGTTGCATGCTTCTAGGAATTTATCCATTTATTCTAGGTTGTCCAATTAGGTTGGACAGCATAGGTTGTTAGCATATCATTTTTTGTAATAAAGTCACAGGATCCTTTGCATTTCTTTAGTAATGGATTGTAATGTCTCCTCTCTCATTTTGGATTTTATTTACTTGAGTCTTCTCTCTTTTTTAGTTGGTAAGTCTAGCCAATGGTTTGTTAATTTTGTTTATCTTTTGAAAACAGCAGCTCTTACTTTCATTAACCTTTCCTACTGTCTTTTTAGTCTCTATTCCATTTATTTCCTTTATGGTCTCTGTTATTTTCTTCCTTTTGCTAAATTGGAGCTTAGCTTTTCCTTCTTTTTATAATTCCTTTAGGTGTAAAGTTAGGTTGTATATTTGAGAACAGATCAGTGGCTGTAAGAATTTAGGAATGAAGAAAGCAATGAAATGAAGAGATAGCAGAAGACAGTTGGGGAGGTAATAGAACAGTCCTGTATCCTCACTGCACTTGTTTTTAACCAGTCTATACATGTTAAAATTCATATGACAAATGAACCTAAAATAAATCCATAAGGCAGTACACAAAAAGTATATTTATGACAAACTATTTTTTAATTACATTATATTGATTATGCTATTACAGTTGGCCTGATTTTTCTCCCTTTGCCCCCTACACCCAGCGTACCCTACTCTCTTAGGCAATCTCCCACCACTGTTCATGTCCATGGGTCATGTGTATAATTCTTTGGCTACTCCATTTCCTATACTGTACTTTACATCTCCATGGCTATTCTGTAACTACCTATTTGTACTTCTTAATCCATTTACCTGTTCACCTATTCCCCCACTCACACCTCCCATCTGGCAACCATCAAAATACTTTCAGTATCCATGATTCTGTCTCTGTTTTTCTTGTTTACTTACTTGTTTTTTAGATTCAATTGTTGATAGATATGTATTTTTGCCATTTTATTGTTCACAGTTTTGGTCTTTTTCTTACATAAATAGCTTTAACATTTCATATAATAATGGTTTGGTGATGCTGAGCCTTGGTTGCTGTTGGCAGATCAAAGGGAGGGATTTGCCCAGGCCAGTCAGCTGCAAGGACTGGCTGTGACCACTGACCACCCACCTCCACCCTCTGTGAAAGATCAGCTGTGCAAGGGCAGGGTGGCAGTGTTCCAACACGGTCTGTAGCTGTCCATTGGTTATGCAGGCCCTGGGATTGTCCAGGTGTGCAGTCCAAGGTCAGCCTCCACCTCTGTTTCACCAGGGGCCACCTTGCTGGAGCTATAAAGCAATCTGAGATGGTGGCTACTTCCGCAGGACTTGGTGATTCTCAGAGAAAACCAAGCTGTGAATCTAGGCTGGCTGCCGCTACTGCCATGCCTGTGGCCATGTAGCAAGAGGTATGGGGGCTGGGGGCTCACTGAGGCCAGCTATTGCTTGTTTGAAGCATTTAGGAAGTTGTGAAGCATGAGCCAAGACCAGCCATTCACATGGGAAAGCCAGCATTAACAGCTACAAGTTGAGTGGGATGGAGCCTCAGGGGATCTCCAGGGTGAGGCAAACAGTGTTAGCCAAGTTGATGAAGTCTCAGATATGAGACTGCCAGCTCTGTGGTTCTGTGGGGGGAGGGTTCAGAAAAGGGACAATGGCTTCTGTTCACATTTCTGTCTGCAAGAAAACTGTCCTCAAGCTCTTACCTTGATGCCGGACACTTCAGTTCCTCCCCTTATGCCACTGGTGCCTCTCAAGCTGCTATCTCAGTGCTGGAGCTCAGAGGGAGTGAATCTGAGTAAGTCCGTGTGAGGGTTCTCTGCTTGGGACTCCAGAAGTTTCTTCCACCAACTCAAACCCCGCTGGTTTTTACATCCAGAAGTCGTGGGGACTTTTCTTCCTGGCACTGGAACCCTGGGCTGGGGGGGGTGCTGGTGTGGGGCTGGGGATCCCCACTCCTGAGATATCCCTTCTGAATTTTTAAATCCTACATAAATCCTCTCCTTAATTCATCCACCAAATTTTATCCACCAAATATGGTTGTGGGACCAGCTTATCCCACCTCCCCACCCCTCCTACGGGTCTGGGTGGATGTGGTTTCTTTAATACCATAGTTGTCAGACTTCCATTCCACTCAATTTCTGATGGTGGTTCTTTATTTTAGTTGTAATTTTGATATGGTTGTGCAAGGAGGTGAGCCATGTTTACCTATGCCACCTTCCTGACTGAAAAGCCTCAAGAGATTGTCAACAAGCTAATTTTTGAAGACTTTTTTATTTTAGAGCAGTTTTAGGTTCACAGCAAAATTAAGAAGGTACAAAGGTATATAGCTCCTCCCCTCACACATGCAAGCCTCCCCTTTATCAACATGAATGAATGAAATGTATCATTCATCACTCACCAGAATGATACATTTTTCAAAATTGATGAAGCTACATTGACACATGATATTCATCCAAAGTCCATAGTTCATCTTATGGTTCATTGTTGGTGTTGTACATTATATGGGTTTGGACAAATATATAACAACATATATCTATCATTATAATATCATAAAGAATATTTTCATTTTCCTAAAAATCCTCTATGGTTTACCAATTATCTTTCCCTCCACCCCAGACCCTAGCAACCACTAATCTTTTTTGTATCTCTTTAGTTTTTCATTTTCCAGAATATTATATGGTAGGAATCATACAGTATGTGGCCTTTCCAGACTGGCTTTATTCACTTAGCAATATATATTTAAGTTTTTTGTGCCTTTTTATGGCTTGAGATCTCATTTTTATCATTAAATAATCTTCCATTATCTGTAGGTGATACAAGTTATTTTTTCAACTTTTTTTATTTTTTAAATATGTTATTGATTATGCCATTACGGTTGTCCCATTTCCCCCCTTCATTCCCCTCCACCCTGCACACCCCCTCCCACCCACACTCCCCCTCTTTAGTTCTTGTCCATGTATCATAAGTTCTTTAGCTTCTACATTTCTCACACTACTCTTGCCCTCTCCCTGTC